>JAQZBX010000329.1:81866-118284 GCA_029593785.1 Cabassous unicinctus
TTTTTTTTTTTTTTTTTTTTTTTTTAAAGCAGGGATTTATTATATTGTACGCTTACAGTTCCCACCCCATCCCCAAGATGGCTCCCTTGTGTTTGCTCGTTGTTTGCGCTCATTGTCTTCTTATTGTTTTTTGCTCATTGTCTGGTCATTGTCTGTCTTTTCTTCAGTAGGCACCAGGAATTGAACCTGGGACCTCCCATGTGGGAGGCAGGAACTCAACTGCTTGAGCCACATTCTCTCCTCAGGGTGGTGCTTTAAATGGAGCCCTAAAAAGAGTCAGATCTCTCTGTTGTCTGCAATATTGATGGGTTTGGACTACCTACTAATCTACTGAGCTGAGAAAGGAGGGTGAATGGGAATAGCTTAAGGTAAAACATCACATACCCCATTGTTTTACTGATATTCAGTAGATTCTCTAGGACAGGCAATTTTGTTCTTTCTGGGATTTGATTATTGCCCAAATTTTGAAATGGTTGGTTTGGTTTGGCCTGGATTTTAATTTTTAAAAATTAAACAAAGTCTTTCCACTGCCATTCCAGAAGTTGATTTCCAAGCAATTTTAGCTTTTTAAATAAAAAGATCAGTTGTCAGCCTGTGAAGAATTTAACTTTTTCCCACGTTAAGCAAGTCTTTGTATAATATAGTACACAACATTAAGGATTCTGGAACCAAACATCCTGAGTTTAAAATTTGGCTCTATCATTTACTATCTATGTGACCTTTAGACTCTTTAAACTTCAGTTCCCCCATTTATAAAATTGGGCATTTTAATAGTGCCTAATTTATAGAATAATGTGGAGAATTGAATGAGACAAATAAACCACATAGAAGAGTGCCTAACACACAGACACTCTGTTATCTTTTATTGTTTATTATGCTGCACTGTTCAATTTTCAAGAAGGAGAAAAAAAATTTCCCCATAAGGTGGAACTTTCACATTCTTTGATCCTCTTGCAGAAAACTCTCCATTTTGTTTATCCAATGACTTTTATTGTCCTCATTCTATAAAGTTCTTCCCCTTTGAGGTGGAATAAAGATGATGACCTATAGGTTAGAAGGTGCCATTAATATATTTTTTTAATAAATTGATTTATATTTACATTTTATATAAATGGAATCATATAATATGTAGTACTTTGTGTATGGTTTCTTTCACTTAGCATAATGTTTTTTGTCCCATATTAATATCTTGTAGTACTAATATAGATTAGTTTCAGTTTAAAGAAAAACAGTCTTATATATGCAATTTTACCCATATTCATATTTCACATGCTGTTTTACTATTCTATGCAGTCCCATATTACATTTTTTAGTTTTCCTTTTAGTAATATACATGACCTTGGACTTTCCCTTTAAACCACTTTCATACTCAGGTAGTAGTTCTGCTAGATACAAATATTATGTTGTACTTTCACCTTTTCTATTCATTTCCAAAGATTAACACACATCCTTTTTACCAATACTATACAAGTTAAACTTCAGCTTTCCATTCTCTAACCTCATTCTATTTTTTGGTGACACATATTCAAGTTATTATTTACATGAGATTACATAATATATTTAGTTCATAGTAGCAGAGTCTACTGTGCTACATAGTAACACAGTTGTACAGTATTTTTCCTTTGTGTCTGGCTTGCTTCACTCAACATAATGTCCTCCAAGTTCATCCATGTTGTCATATGCTTTACTACTTCATTTCTTCTTATAGCTGCGTAATATTCCATCATGTGTATACACTATAGTTTGTTTATCTGTTCATCAGTTGATGGACCACTGGGTTATTTCTATCTTTTGGCAATTATGAATAATGCCACTGTGAACATCGGTGTGCAGATGTCTGTTCATGTCACTGCTCTCGGTTCTTCTGGGTAAATACTCAGTAGTGGTATTACCAGGTCATGTGGCAAATCTATATTCAACTTCTTTATGAACTGCCAAACAGGTCTCCACAGTGCCTGTACCATCCTACATTCCCAACATTGAATAAGTGTTCCTATCACTCCACATCCTCTCCAACAATTGTAGTTCCCTGTCTTTTTAATAGTGACCATTCTAGTAGGTGTGAAATGATATCTAATTATAGCTGTGATTTGCATTTCCCTAATCACTAGTGACATTGAACATTTTTCATGTGTTTTTTTGCCATTTGTATTTCTTCTTTGGACAAAGGTCTACTCAAGTCTTTTGCCCATTTTTAATTAGGACATTTGTCTTTTTATCATTGAGTTGTAACATCTCTTTATATATCATTGATATTAATCCCTTATTGGATAAGTTATTTCCAAACATTTTTTTCCCATTGTGTGGGCTGCTTTTTCACCCTTTTGACAAAGTCCTTTGAGGTGCAAAAGTGTTTAATTTTTTAGGAGGTCCCATTTATCTATTTTTGTTGTTGTTGTTACTCATGCTTTGGGTGTAAGGTTTAAGAAACCACTATCTACCACAAAGTCTTTAAGATTTTTCCCTATATTTTCTTCTAGTAGTCTTATGGTCCTGGCTTTTATATTTAGGTCTTTGGTCCATTTTGAGTGAGATAGGGGTCTATTATTATTTTGCTTATGGATATCCAGTTCTCCTAGAACCATTTGTTGAAGAGACTGTTTTGTCCTGTTAGCATGGTTTTGGTAGGTTTATTGAAAACCAGTTGACTGTAGAAGTGAGGGTTTATTTCTGGACTCTGAATTCTATTCCATGGATCGATATGTCTATCTTTATGCCAATACCATGCTGTTTTGACCACTGTAGCTTTGTAATATGTTTCAAGGTCAGTCAGTGAAATTCCTCCCACATTGCTCTTCTTTTTGAGAATGCTTTTCACTATTCGGGTGCACTTTCCTTTCCAAATGAATTTGGTAATTGCCTTTTCTATTTTTTAAAAGAAGGTTGTTGGAATTTTGATTGGTATTGCATGAAATCTATAAATCAGCTTGGGTAAGATTGATATCTTCACAATATTTAGTCTTCCAATCCATGAATATGGAATGTCTTTCCATTTGTTTAGGCCTTCATTGGTTTCTTTTTAGCACTGTTATGCAATTTTCTGCATATAGGTCTTGTATTTCTTTGGTTAAATTGATTCCTAGGTATTTGAGGTTTTTGTTGCTATTGTAAGTGGAATTTTTTTCCTGACTTCCTTCTCAGATTGTTCAATACTAGTGTGCAGAAACATTACTGATTTTTGTGTGTTGATCTTGTATCCTGCCACTTGCTGATCTCATTTATTAGCTCAAGTAGCTTTGTTGTAGACATTTTTAAATTTTCTAAATATAGGATTATGTCATCTGCAAGTAGTGAGACTTTTACTATTTGGGTGCCTTTTATTTATTTTTCTTCTCTAATTGCTCTAGCTAGAACTTCTAGCACAATGTTGAATAACAGTGGGCATCCTTGTATTGTTCCTGATTTTAGAGGGAAAGCTTTCAACCATTCCCCATTGAGTATCATGTTGACTGTGGGTTTTTCATATATGCCCTTTATCATATTGAGGAATTTTCCTTCTATGCCTATCTTTCAAAGTGTTTTTATCAAGAAAAAATGCTGGATTTGGTCGAATGCCTTTTCACATCAAACAAGATGATTATATGGTTTTCCTTCCTTCAATTTTTTAATGTGGTGTATTATATTCATTGATTTTCTTATGTTGACCACCCTTTCATATCAGGAACAAATCCTACTTGGTTGTAGGGTATAAGTCTTTTGATATGCAAATATTTTGTTGAGAATTGCAAATATTCTATTTGCAAATATTTTGTTGAGAATTGTTACACCTATGTTCATTAGAAAGATTGGTCTGTAATTTTCCTTTCTAGTTGTATCTTTATCTGGCTTTGGTATTAGGGTAATGTTGGCTTCATTATATGTACTAGGTAATTTTCTCTCCTTTTAAATTTTTTGTAAGAGTTTAAACAGGATTGGTGTAAATTCTTCTGGAAATGCTTGGTAGATTTCAACTGTGAAACTATCTGGTTCTCAACTTTTCTTTGTTGGGAGATTTTTGATGATGGATTCAATCCCTTTAAATGTGATTGGTTTGTTATATGTTTGTATTTCTTGTAGTGTCAATGTAGGTTGTTTGTGCATTTCAAGGAATTTGTCCATTTCATCTAAGTTGTCTAGTTTGTTAGCATACAGATTTTCATATTATCCTCTTATGATCCTTTTTATTTCTGTGGGGTCAGTTGTAACTCCTCCCCTTTTATTTCTGATTTTATTTATTTGTGTCTTCTCGCTCTCTCTCTTTTTTTTTTTTTTTTTTTGTTGTTAGTCTAGCTAAAGGTTTGTCAATTTTATTGATCTTCTCAAAGAACCAACTTTTGGTTTTGTTGATTTTCTCTATTGTTTTTGTTGTTGTTTTTCTCAATTTCATTTATTTCTGCTCTAATCTTCATTATTTCTTTCCTTCTGGTGGCTTTGGTAATGGCATGCTGTTCTTTTTCTGTTTTCTCCAGTTGTTCAGTTAGGTCTTTGGTTTTTAGCTCTTTCTTCTTTTTTAATATAGATGTTTATGGATCTTTCTCCAGGACAGAATCCCTCTCAACACTGCCTTTGTTGAATTACGTAAGTTTTGATAAGTGTTTCTCATTTTCATTTGCCTCAGTATATTTAATAATTTCACTTACAATTTCTTCTTTGACCCACTGGTTATTTAGGACTGTGTTGTTCAGCCTTCATACATTTGTGATTTTACCTCTTTGCTGTCTATTATTGATTTCCAGTTTCATTCCATTATGTATAATTTCAGTCTTTTTAAATTTATTGAGACCTGCTGTGTGACCTAATGTGTGGTCTATTCTGGAGAAAGATCCATGAGTACTTGAGAAGAATGTATAACCCACTGAGTTTGGGTGCAAAGTTCTCTACATGTACATTAGGTCTAGAACATTTATCATATTGTGCAATGTCTCTGTTTCTTTGTTGATCTTTTGTCTAGTTGTTCTATCTAATGGTGTGAGTGGTGTGTTGAAGTCTCCACCTATTATAGTAGAGATGTCTATTTCTCCCTTCAGTTTTGCCAGAGTTTGCCTGATGTATTTTGGGGTACCCTGCTTAGATGCACAAATATTTATGACTTTTATTTCTTACTTGTGGATTGTCCCTTTTATTAATATATAATGGACTTCTGTATCTCTTATAACTTTTTTGCATTTAAAGTCTGTTTTGTCTGATATTAGTATAGCTACTGCAGCTCTTTTTTGGTTACTGTTTACATAGAGTATCTTTTCCAACCTTTCACTTTCAGCCAGTTTGTATCCCTGTGTCAAAAGTGAGTCTCTTATAGGCAGCATATGGATGGCTCATGTTTTTTTATCATCCATTCTGTCAGCCTATATCTTTTCATTGGGGAGTTTAATCCATTCATGATCAATGACATTACTGTAAATGCATTATTTATTTCCACCATTTTATTTTTGTTTTCATATTCATATCTTATTTTCATCTATCTTTTTACTTTTTTGGTTATACTTTCTGCTATTCTTGTCTTCTGCACTCTCCTCCAAGCCTCTCTCTCCTGCCTTTTCCTTTCAGGTTGTAAGGCTCCCTAAATATTTCCTGCAAAGTTAGATTCTCTTTTACAAACTCTCTTAGTTTCTGTTTGTTTGTGAGTAAATTCACCTTCATATTTGAAGGACAGTTTTGCTGGATAAAGAATTCTTAGCTGGCAGTTTTTCTCTTTCAGTATCCTGTATTTCTCACCTCCATGGTTTCTGATGAGAAATCAGCACTAAGTCTTACTGGGTGTCCCTTGTATGTGTTAGTTTGCTTCTCCCTTGCTGCTCTAAGAATTTTCTCTTTATCTTTGACGTTTGACATTCTGAGTAGCATGTGTCTTGGAGTAGGTCTATTTGGATTTATTCTGATTAGGGTACACTGCACCTCTTGGGCATGTAAGTTCATTTCTTTTGTGTTGAGAAATTCCCAGGTATTCTTTCCTCAAAAACTCTTTCTTCCCCCTTTTCCTTCTTGTCTCCTTCTAGAACTCCCATGACATGTATTTTGTTGCATTTCATGTTATCATTCAACTCCCTGAGCCCCTGGTCAATTTTTTCCATTCTTTTCTTTCTTCAATTTCAGCTGCTCTGTCTTCATTATCACTTATTCTGTCTTCTCTCATTTCAAGTCTGCTGTTGTATGCCTCTAATGTTTTTTTTTTTTTTTATCTCACCTATCAGGTCTTTCATTCTCATGAGCTCTGTTACTTTTCTACTAAGGTTTTCAAATTCTTATTTGTGCTTGCTCAATGTCTTCCTGATGTCCTTTATCTCTTTAGCCATATTGTCTTTCAACTCATTGATTTGATTTTGGAAATTGTGTGCAACTTGTTGATTAGTTGTCTTAAGTCCTGCATCTCTTCTGGGACTTTAATATATTCCTTTTCTTGGGGTATTTTCTTCCATTTTCTTAATGTGGCATATAATTTTTTGCTGATGTCTATGCATGTGATTAGGATGGTGAGTATACTCAGATGCTCAATTTCTTTCTCTTTTGTTGGGATTTAGTGGTGGGAGGCTGTGTGTTACTGCTGTTCTTTGATTTTTTGTTCAACTTGTTCTGGGTCTTTAAGATTCTCCCTGTTAGTTACTCAAATCTGGGCCCTGGACCCAGTATTGGGTTGCAGACCTGCTTCTTAGGCCCTTGAGAAGGGAGGCTGTAAGATTGGAAAAGCCTCTCTTACTAATTTACTTTTTTAAAAAATTATTTTATTTTTAAAGGATCTTCAGATCACCCAAAGGAGATTCCCACATGCCCCACCCACTATCCCTCCCACACTTTCCCACACCAAGAACATCCCTTATTAGTGTGGTACATTTGCCACAATTGATGAAAACATATTGAAGCATTGCCACCAACTGTGGACTACAGCCTATACCATAGTTTACACTCTGTCCCACACAATTCCATAGGTTATGACAAAATATATAATGGCCTGTATTCATCATTGCAGTGTCATGCAGTACAATTCCAATGTCCTGAAAATGCCTGCATGTTACACCTATTCTTCCCTCTCCCTTCCCTCAGAACCTCCAGTGGCCACTGTCTTTATTCAATGATAAAAGTTCTTTCATTGCTAGAATAAGTCTATAATATAATAATAAGTCTCTTTTAGTCCATTGTTCATTCCCCAATCTTGAGGATATGGGGTTGGTGATACCATCCTGTTTCTAATTGAGAGGGCACTTAGATCCCATGGGGCAAATGGATGGAACTATCTTACTTGCAGTTACAGATACTCTGTGTTCCTTGGGATGGGTGTTGTCCATCATCATCTCCTTGTTAGTTGTCCTGGATGAGTTCAATGAACTGGAGAGTAGTTGTTGCAACTCTGCTGAGCTTCAGAGCTCAACTGGAACATGAACATACCAAAGATTTAAGTCTCTTGGATGTATATTTAACAAAAATATTGCTAATTATAGGTTCAAATAAAAGGGGTAGAAGAGCCATGTGTAGGGAAACTATAAATGAGTCTAACTCTGTTATACTGAGGAGCATAAATTCCAAAGTGAAGCCCACAGACAAAGTGCCAAATTCCTGAGCTTGTCTGCTCTGCTTATAGAGTCTGGTTGTCTCTAGATCCCTCAGGAGCCCCATTGTTTGAGGCACTGTTTACTGTGGCAGTCAATGAAATCCTGCTGAGACATGCTAAGTGTAACCTCTGAAATGACCTCCTGACTCATTTTGAAGTCTCTTAGCCATATAAACTCATTTGTTTTTACCCTTTCCCCCTATTGGTCAAGATCTTTTTCCAGATGCATTTCTACTTGGCACTTGGTAATAATTCCTTGGTGCCAGAGGTGCTCAACCTCGGGAGTCATGTCCCATGCCAGGGGGAAGGTAGTCTGTTTATATGCTAATTTGGCCAAGAAAGAGGCCACATTTAAGCAACAAAGAAGCTTTCATGAGGTAACTCTTAGGCAATATATAATACTAGGCTAAGTTTCAATTTCACAAGAAAAGGTTCATAATTATAATCATCAATATCAAAAGCCTGGCATAATGGTCTGTCTTCCTCCACTAGTCGCAGCCCTTGTACTTGGGGAGTTCTTGCCATCCTATTATGTAGCAGAACTCCCCAGGATGAGAATTCAATATTCTTTTAGTTATTGTGTGGGTCTCCACCTACCAAGACAGTGCCCCATGAACACGTGAATATATTCATATGCTTTAGAGGCATGCCCCAGGCCCACCCCACCACGTACATACCCCTATCACTGACATCCCACACTAGTGAACCTTCCTTGCTACAGTTTTGACCCTTCTGTGATCCAAATCTCTCCAAAAATGAAGCCAACAAAATTGCTGGCTTATTTACTTTTAATTACTCACATTCACTCCCTTAGTCTGCCAGCAGATGGCATTTGCTTGCAGGCCTCTCATTTCAAAGTCTGTGCTAAGTGTGTTTGCTGCAACTCTGACCAGATCAATGTGATAGAGGATCCTGCCTGGAGGCTAAGAGACTTATAATTCTAACTTTCTCAGAGGCAGTTCTCCAACTTTCATTGGTAGCCCCCTCCCTTTCCACAGGTGGGAAATAATCCCACTTTCCTCTGTGTCCTCAACAACCAGTCCTGGTTAGTAGAGAGGGAAATTGAGAAGGTCGGATCTCTTTAGTCCCTTGCCAGCTCCCAAAGTAAACAATGGTGCAGCCCCACCTGGCCTGGAGGGCCTCATGGGACACAGTAGACCAAATTTGTGGATCAATAGCTGAGTCAGCAGCCTTAGGCTGTATCCCTCTCTCTCCCCTTTCCTGGGGAGGTAGATCCCTATATTCCCCTTTGTCTATAGCCAGCCCCAATGCCTGAATATTCAAAAGTGTCTATAGTGTGTCTATAGGATGCCGGTTGCTCATCTTTTAACTCACACTTTTGCCGTCTCAATTCTTTTCATTTGCTCCTCTCTCTTCTGGACAGAATCCAGCCTTCCTCCAGTTTCGGAAACCATAGAAGATTTTTTTTTCCAGGCCATTTCTGTCTGTCCTTTAGTTATTTTTCTGGGAAAGAAGAAATTTCAATGTCTTTCTAGTCTACCATCTTCCTAGAAGTTCTGTTAATATACTTTCATATGGCTGTTCAACTCCAGTTACTCCACAGAAACGTTTAATGCTCTGTAAAGTTACACATAGTAATGGAGATGTCCCACTGGAGAAAAGGAGAGATTGTGCTGGCTTCTAAATACAGTCTTTCCATGAAGATCCATTGCAATTGATATTAAGAGCAGAAAGTCAATGCAAGTAAGTTAAAAGTGTCAAGAAAACACTCAGTTTACTATGGATTAGTTCAAAGATAGAGAATACCCATTGATCATTATGGAACAAAGAGAGGGCAATGTCAAATTATGAGAAGGGATCTCAAGGTTATTACTTATTTTAAAATTCTGAAATTTTAACGAATGCAGACTCACTTTTATCCTGGTAGCAGAAGATCCTTATAAACCCATCGTATGCAACACATTCTGACTAGAATCCCTCTCACTCTCACTTTGGACGAGGCATGTTAGTTCACTTGTTTCCAGAGCAAGTCAGAAGTTCACATGGTATTTTCATATTTGCATGAGAAGGTCAACTTTTCCCTCTTTGGTTTCTGAAGAATAGAATTATAAAGTGACTGAAATGGATGAATTTGCACATGTCCCAAGAAAAAATACTTTATAGTGACTTAGAAAAATAATGCTAGAGCCTGTTCAGTTCAGCACAGAAATAAAAAACGTGTGAATTGGTCATGCCACACTAGTCTTAAAGCACTGAATCCATTGTCACCAGTCACCTAGACTAGAACAAAGACCTCGGAAGGTTAGTCACTCACTGATTTTTTTCTGGAGCTTTGATTGCATGTCATCAGCCTGGGTGAGTTTGGTAAGAAATGCAAAATGCAGCATGTTCTGGGCAAGTCACTGACAGGAGCTGAGGTAGATGCTTTTGGGAAGGCTGCTCAGTGAGCTGTGACTTGTGAGCTCAAGCATTTGTTCACATACTTTTTCATATGTGGCTGTTTATCCTCTGTCTCAGAGGTTGATTTATGAAGTTTGACATTGCACTACATAAATGCAACACTGTGTTACTTGGAAAACAAGAGAAAATGATATATTAAGTCACAGTGGCCCAATTGTTTTGAGATCTTAAGTCCCATGCCATAGCAGGACAAATGACAACTCATTAGAGTGAATATTACTGTCCTTCCTTGAAAACAGCCTTTTGAGCAACTGCCAGGAGATCTCTGTAGACTGTAAGAAGTTTTGATATCCTGTGCATAAGTGTTCTCTACTTATGCTGACTTAATTCATATTTAATTTCTGATAATTCAGTCATCATCTCAAAAAAATAACAGAGCTTGTAACTGCAACACAAAGTTACACAGGGAATTATTTGAGATTGTTTAATTTAGTGCATTACCAATTATACCCACAAGCTAGATTGTCCACAGTGACAATCTCTCTTTAAACTGATTTTATGATAATCTTGTGGTAAGTTTCCATATCTCGATAATAGAACTTTTACTTGCTCTGTAAAAAAAAAAAAAAAGGTGGGAAAACATTTGTCATTACACTTCTTTTGAATGCATATAAGCAAGAAATTAATTTGGAAAAAATATATTATTAGTCATTGAATGGAAATTTTTTTTTTGAAATTTCATTTTAATCAGGGAAATAATTATAATCTTCTTTAATTCAGTATCTTTCCTTTCCACCCTGTTTCCCAGGGTTAGGAGTTGGCTCTGAGAAGTTTGAGGAATATTGCAATATGGAAAGAGGTATGAGCTCCAGCCCCAATCATTGTCACATAGCCATGTTGCCATCGTCTAAACCATCTTCCTTCATGTTTGAGCATCGCTGAATCCCCATCGACCTAAATATAAGGCCTCCCTGGTCTGTTTTTTTCCCTTGTATTTACTTCATTACCTACCACTGGCACATGGGAAATATTTGCTGTTTCCAAATCATTCTGGAATCATGAGGTAACTGGTAAAATTTAAGGCCATTTGACCAGTTGTACTATATGGTAAAGAAAGGGAAAATTGGGAATCTTCCATTTTCTCACGATCTAGTTGGGAACATAGCATAGATTTATCTGCTCTTCAATATCCCTACACTTAGCTGAGATTTCCTCATCCACCCCTTACCCTTAGACTTTGTCTTAAGGAAAGGTGGGAAAGGGAAACTTCAAATTTTTATCTATAAAATAGGGTAAGTATAGTACTTTAACAGGAGTAGAGTGGAATGAGTTACTAAGTAAGGGAATTTTTCTAATCCATAGCAGTCTCCCAGTGCATATTGACTATGTTGGATCTTTCTGATATAGTAACACATATGGAAAGATTAAATTATTTGCTTAAGATCTACAGCTAGTAAGCTAGTGAACTGGAAACTTAGCCCAATGTTTCTATGGCCAATAACAATACCTTTTGTTTGTAAATAGATGTTTTTATGATGTTCTTCACATAGAATGCACTTCCTTATTGATAGTGGAAATTTGTTTTCTTTGGCAAGGAACAGATAAGTACTTCATTTAAAAATTCATGCCTTTTGGCACATTACATTGATGTCATTGAATATAATTTTGTCTAAAACAAAAACAAAATGTCTCTTTGTCAGTGCACAGCCATAATATTGATCATAATATATTCAGTCAGAATTTTACACTATTATTGTATATTTATAGTAAGTTTTCACAACAAATATTCATTTCCTGGCTAAAAATTGCAAGGTCAAATTACCATAAGTAGACTTTAGAAAAAAATCATAAATTTAAAGTGGGACTGAAAAGTTCCTTTATATTATATATATCTATTTTTTTAATGAAGCAATTATGTTGCTGTAAGAATGATTTTTCATAGTAATTGGCTTATTTGACATTAAAATATGATTTCCAACAGAAATTATTAAGTAAAAATAAAGCATTTAAAACTACCTAATTTTTCACCAAAGTTTGCTAGAATGCCAATAATAGATTAAATTAAACACATACTTAGTTGGTTTCATCAAAAATGTCAAAAAGGCAAAGTATACCAAAGATAACAAAGATGATCTTTAGATATGGCTTAAGAGGGCAGCTTCCCTACCTCTACATGAGTTAAACCTGAGATTTCATTAGGCTGAAAATCTAACATTTATTTATTCATTGGCATATAACACATATGTAACTCTGCTTTCTATTTCTCTTTTTGGTGAATTCTATATTTTTGTAATAGTTAAAGGAGTGATATAATCTTTTTGTTCTGGTGGAGGTTGACATTCAGCTTTGATGCACTGGTAGTTATGACTAAAATCAAGTATAACAATTTTGTTTAAATTACAGATTCTATACAGTTTAAATAAAAATAATTTTTCAATATTTAATCTAAACCTGTTGACTCATTCTTCCTTGCCTCTTGGGTGTTTTTGCAGTCTGCTGTAATTCTTTGATCATTCTTAGCTACTAAAAATTATTCTTGTTACCTTAGTCACATGAACACTCAGTTACATTAACCAGCACAATTTAAACCTCATTTAAAGTTATATCTTCTCACCTCCCCCAACTTGATAGAGCTCAAGTCTGGGATGCCCACAATGATGAAGGAAGTGTCCACACAACATTTTCTCAATTTCTTTACATGATATTCCCTTCCTTCCTGCTGCTTCCCCTGTTCTCTAGATGTTATTTATGACACCTCTAGTTCAAAGCTGTGAACAAGGCAGAATAGATGATACAATAGATTTTAAAAACTTACTTGACTGGAACATTTGTTATCTGGTTACTGGCACATTCTGTTGGAACGCTGGATTTTAAAAATGACTTTTCTCTTATCAATGTTTCTGTGGGTTCTTCAAGATTTTCTCACTGAGAACATCTAACTGAAATTTCAGTGATGAGCTGGCTTTTCTCTGGCTGATATAATATTCCAGTCCTTAGTCCCTGGCATCCTACAAACTGTTCAACATACTTCTTTCTATTGCAGCACTGCAACATATCCAAGTGGCACTTTTAGGCAAAGTTCCTTTGAGGCTGATTCCAGACTGACTTTCTACAAAGTGGCCAGTATCTGCTTCATGGAGCATACTTACCTCTGTCATGCACAGCTCCTTCCCAACTTAGCCAGCTTTCCTTACTCCTTCACTAGGCAGGTGGATCCAGTCCTAGTTTTCCATCTTCTTTCATTTGGAAGTGGGCCAAATACCATTATTTTCAGCTACCTTCTCCTCAGTTCCCCCTCCCCACCCCCCCAAGACTCCAGGTTAAGTTTTCTATGCAGCCCTTTGAAAATTCCCTTCACTAAGCTTGAGATGAAAAGCCTCTCTATTCTTTTCACACTAACTACATCCCTCATCTTCTTCATGGCAGCAGAGAGGTACAGAGGGGAAATTTCTCAATATTTTATCTTGTCCAGGCCTCTTCAAATTCAAATGTTTTATACCTACAGGTTCAAAGTTGGATTAATTATTTAAAATAATTAAAAAATTATTTTCTTTATCACATCCTCAGTGGGTACTGCAATGATCATCTAGTAGGTCATTTTGGTTTAAGGAAATATATGCCATGTATTTTTAGATCTTTACCTGCTATGCCAAGGTGAAAGTTGATAGAAGAAGTTCTAATTGAACAACCAGTTTTACTTGCATTTGTTAAAGCATTAACAATTCTTGTAATTCCCTGTGGTAGTTTGAGACTGGATGTACCCAAGAAAATCATGTTCTTAAAGCTGATCCATTCTTGTGGGTGTGAACCTACTGTGGGTGGGATCTTTTGAATAAGCTACTTTAGTTAAGGGGCTTTTGATTAGGTTGCTTCAATTAAGGTGTGGCTCAGCTGGGTCTTAATCCTCTTACTGGAGTCCTTTATTAAAGTGATAAATAAGAGGAGAGAAAAAAGCCACAGAAGCAGAGAGAGAAAGCTGGAAACCAGAAGCTGAAAGCAAGGAAACCTGGAGGAGCAGGGAGAGAGACCACCAGATGCCACAATGTGCCTTGCCAGGTGACAGAGGAGTCAGGATCTCTGGCTGCTGTTCTTCCAGAAGAAAGCATTGCCTTGATGGTGCCTTGATTTGGACATTTTCATAGTCTCTGAAATATAAACTTGTAAATGAGTAAATTCCCATGGCAAAAGCCACCCCAAGTTTGGTATCTTGCTTTCAGCAGCCCAGCAGACTGAAACATTCCTTTACAATAATTCTGGCCAAAATAATAGGGCACCTGACAAGCAGAGGTCCTAAAAACTGAAGAATATATCAAGATCATTACTGCAAAACATTCAGAGATATTAGTAGAAATTTATGGGTAAGATTATTCATCATGGTGTTAAGATTGAAAAGGTGAGGACATACTAAATATCTGACAATATGGAGGTGGTTTAATACAATACGGCACATCCTTGCAATTAAATACTGTACTGCTTCTAACTTGCAGGGTTCAGGCAGCAAAACAGATTTATCCTAGATATTATGTGGATAGTGAATTTATTATAGGAATTAGACATTAAAAATTTAGGAAAAGCTGGAAGTAGTGATTTGGGAGATCAGAGAAAATCAACAACCAGTATGTCTAAAGCAAGTTGAAGCTTACAGAGAAATCCAAGAAGTCAAGCGCATTTGAAGACTAAAGAGGGACTGTAAAGGGGAAATTCCTGGGAAGCTCTATTGAAGCTGTCACCTCTGGGGAAATTGTTCCTTCAGTGTAGACATCACCTAGATATTTCCCCAGCCTAGCCCTTAATGGCATGCCTGAATCCACTGTTTGTCAGCCCAGCAGCAGTCAGGAAGATGTGCTGAATGCAAAACTGAGAAGAAAGGAATATCTGGGACCAAATGGGGACTTCTTTCTCTGTCCCTTTGGCTGACTGTGACAATCTTCTGAGAGCAATGACTCTTGCATCAATTATGCCTTTCAAATCACATACATGCCCCTCTTTTGACTAACTCTTACTCAGAACTGTATAGGAAAGCCATTCTGGAAAACAGCATTCTGCCTTAGCTAACTTGATATTACACGACCTAGCATACTCACTTTAAGCAACTTGATTTCAAATAGAATTCATTAATTTAAGAACAAGTAATAATTACTAATCAGTTCAACTTACCAAATATTAATTGACTACCTAATACATGCTAGCTATTGTGTCTGCACTAGAGATAAGGTGAGGAAAAAGACAAACATGGACCCTACCCTCAAAAGGCTTAAAACCCAATCGAGATGAGGAGGGCAAATAAAGATGAAATTTCAACATGAAAAGCACTGTGATAGGGGAAATATAAGGAGACTTAAGTTCATAAAAACTGCAGTGAATCCAGGCAGGGGGACCAGAAGACTCTTCCAAGATACAATGACTTTTCAATATGGAATTGAAGGGTAAATAGACTTCATCAGGAGCATTTTAGTGAGTGTGTATGTGTATATCAGGTGGTCATTAAGGGGGCAAGGGATGGGGCAAACGACAGAGTGCTTCATAAAGAACAAATACTTTCATAACTGCATAAACCCTGTAGCACATGCTGCTATGTCTTAACTTTTGCATCCATGAAGGTTTCCTGGATGCAAAGGCATGTTTAGCCCAGGGCTACATTATAACTTCTTTCATTAAAAAAATAATAAAAATAAAGTTAAACATTATATTTTACGACTGTATTGGTATAAAGATAAATGTAATCTGCTGAATTTAGAAGAAATTAAAACCTTTCCCTAACAGTAGCATGCTTCCTAGGCCCTGTGCATATGGTGTTTAATGACTAAGTCTGCCTTGATTTGGACTACACTCTGGACAGACTAGAGTTACCAGGGGGCCCTGGGAGCAGCCCTCAAGAATGAGAATGGGAGGTGATGGATAAACACTCCAGTGACTCAGCACTTGGGTGAGAATACCTTATTGTGTACTACACAGTCTTTGAGAAGTCCCTGGTCAGTTGCTTATCACAATTACCTGCTCATTAGTGTAACTCTCTTGGATTACTGGGATAACCTTTCAAACTACTTACATTCACACCATTCTCTTGAACCATCTCATCTTTTGAATCTCATTCTCTTGAATCTCATCTAAATTATCCCATTGGGAGGGATGTACCCTGGACTTCTGTGGTGTATAGATGAATTGTACTTAAAACAACCCTTTGAAGATAATTACCTGTGCAGGTGCCCAAATCTAGTTACCAGTTTCAGTGTGTCCCTTTGCTATCCTTCACAGGGTGTAGGTTGATGAACCTATGAGAAGGACCACTTGTAGAGTGCCTTTTGATCCTTATCCACAGCACTCATTCACGGTAAGTGTTCCATTGCATATTGAATATTGTTGCATCCTTTTCAAGGGAATCTTAGCCAAGTGTATTGCAAACTTTTCTTTTCATCCCCCTAAATTTTGAAGTTGGTCAATAGAAATAATCACTGAGCAATTTTCAGCCCCTGATTATTACTGCCAATTGAGAATCCAAACAACTTACTTGCCATTGTATGAAAGGGAGAGTTTATTTAGCAGGAGAGATACACAAGAAAGTATTTCCATCTATTTTACACAGTTATCATTCTCAATGGAGTTCTTACCCTCTTGGTGATAAATTTTATTTTGTGGATTATTTTTTGAGGGGAGAGTGGTATTACATTCAAGGAATAAAATCCATTTCATTGAGCATATATTATTGCTATGAAAAGGAAAATATACCCTCCTTACAGAGATGCTAAAAGCTCTACAATAGTTTTATTAATAAAGATTTCTCCTATTGACTCCTAAATTACAATGATCAGCTTTTTCTCTTTTCAAATTTTGCAAACCTTTTGTTTATTAAATCAACCTCCAATAACTCAAGGGAGGAAAGAGTGTTAGAAATTGTTTGCCGATTCACCCATTCACTTATCCAACAAATATTTATATCTTACCTTCTATTTGCTTGAAGACACTGTTTGCCCTCATCGAGTAGAATGTCTAAAATTTTTAAAAAATATTTCAATAATTATTAATTAATTGACATTAATACCTGATTTCTATAAATACAATAATTATCGGCATATTGTTTAATTTATTAATATAATCTGTGGGAATCCCTTCTGTGAATGCACAAACAAATTTACCCTTCACTTTATCCTTTGATTAAAGAAAGAAAATAGATTTTGTTAGTGCTTTTTAAAAGGGGTTCTTAGTAGGAAAAGATTATTCCAACTTCCTCAGGATCTATATATTCAAATCCTGATCGCTCTTTAAGGAAGGCCAAGTGCAAATATTACATCCTCCACAAAGCTATCCGTGACTTACCAGTCAGAAGTATTGTTTTTTCTCAAAGCTCCCATAGCACTTAATGTGGAACTTTCTTCTGAAATATATCACCATATTTTAAGATACGTTGCATGTATCTATTCCATTTACTAGAAGATAAATAGTTTGAAATTCTGGCCCATTATATTTAGATTTAATATGTTTTTGGTCTTTTACTGTAATATACCCCCAGTAAAAGTTTTTGTTTTTTAATTAGCATACAGATTAAAATCTGTTCACTGTGTTTGTGAGTGAGTTAGTGTGTGTGTGTGTGTGTATGTGTATGGGAAATAGAAATTGAGAGAAGCAAGAATTTAAAGTCTGTAACAGCATATTCCCTAATAGAAGATAGGCATTGAAATAAGGTTCTTTTCTTCAACTCTGATATCTGTAACTCTGAAAGAAACTCTCCCTACCCCTGTATTTCTGTCTTCAGGGGTTTCTTATCCAGTAAACCAATCTCACACCTTCCAGACAAGGCAATTGCTAGAAGCTGGATATCCCATTCAGAGATCCACAATGTTTTTAGGGCCTTCAGACAAGTACATTCAGGGCATCATATATGAAATATCCCAAGATAATTTTTTAATATTATCTTTTATAGTTAATATAATCTTTGAACTATGACATGGTTAGCATGGCATAGTTCAAAGAATTCGAACCTCAAAAATGATATAAGGAAGTTAGAGAAGGTGATATTTAAGCAAAATATCAGAGAATGCTTACGACTGAGCAAGGTGAATAAAAGTAAGAAATATGTTCCAGGCAGAGACAATGTTGCAGGCAAAAATACAGAAATGAGAAAACGTCTAGTGTTTGCAAGAAAACTACAATTAGTTCAGTATTTTAATTTCCTAGAGCTGAAAAAAATTTCCACAAACTTTGTATGGTTAAAAACAAACAAACAAACAAAAATTTATTGTGTCACAATTCTGGAGACTAGAAGTTAGAAATCAAGGTGTTGGCACAGATATGTTCCTTCTAAAACCACAGGGGAGAATCCTTCCTTGCCTCTTCCTGGCTTCTGGTGGTTTGCTGGCAATATTTGGTATTCCTTGGCTTGCAACTGCAGTGCTTCAACTTTGGCCTGCATTGTCACATGGCTGGTCTCTCTGTTTCTGTCTCTGTCTCTTCTCTCTTTCTTAATAGGACGCGAGGCATATTTTCATTATTACTACTCCAATATGATCTCATTTTAACTTAATTCCATTTGAAATGACCTTAATTCCAAATAAGTTTACATTCACAGGTACTGGGGATTAGGACTTGAACAGTTATCTTGGAGGGATACAATTCCACCCATCACATTCAGTATTGCTAGAATTTAAAATGCAAAGCAGGTAGTGATGGAAGTTGAATTTGAGAGGAATAAGTGGGCAAAATAATGAAGGACAGTCAATACCATATTAGGAAATTTGAACTTTCTTCTGCTAATTATGCTGTTGTAGGGAGAGATTTGGTAACACTCTGGCTAGACTGGGTCAACCGAGGAGCTAGAACAATAGATAAGACATCTGTATGAATATGGACTTAAGATTATTCGGGTATTGTAACAGAGAGAAAGATACTGTGATCAAGTTTCAAAACAAGAAATGATGAGCCTGACTAGATGGTCAGTGGGTGCTGGCAACAGGGAAGTAGAGAGCCTGATTTCAAAAAATGTCATGGAACCTAATGAAGGAGGTTATTTGCTTGTTATTTGCTTGCTCGTGTGCTTGTTTTAAGAATGTGAACTTGCAATGATTTGAAAGCATTAATGAATAGTAAGAATTTCATCAATTATCAGCCATGTTATTGACAGATGCTACTGGTTGAATAACTGGGGAAGGAAAGGTGGTGTCTGTAATTATTTAGGAGTTAAAATTTGCAGCATTTAGAGAATGTTTGGGAGGAGGGGTAAGTCTAAAGCAATTCTCCAGTTTTAGGCTCAGTTCAGATGGTGGGACCATTTTGAGACTGAAATATTAAGAGGATATCTGACCTGGTTTGGGATCCTGGTTTCATCACCTATGAATTATATTCCCTAAGATATCTTACTTAGCCTTTTTCAACCTCAATTTTCTTCTCTGACGAAGTGGGTACCATTACCTATTTATAATAGACTTGTTACATTATTAAATAACAGTGTATATATAAAGCACCTAGCCTATTTCCTAATAAACAGAATCAGACAATATTAGCCTTATTTTTTATCCATTTCCACCCTTAAATTCCCCCAGCCCATAAAAAGCGAGACAGTATACTGTATGGCTTAGTGGATAAGACTGTGGACTTTGACTTAGACTAAGTAAACTCAAATCTTGGCTCTACCAATCACTATTTTGATAATAGTAAGTTATTTAATATTTCTAAGCCTCAATATTCTAATCTAGAACATGGTGATAGAAATACCTACATTTCAATGTTTTTGTAGGGATTAAAGGTGATAATATATTTAATTGCATTTTCTAGTGCCTGGCATATTGTGCACTCACTCAATAATTATTCTTCTTAGATTGTCTAAGAGGAGATTTTTAAGAAAACACCAGTATAGGTCCAATGCTTTTCTCTTTGATGCAAGCAATATTTGTTTTTCTTAGTTACCTAATAGATATATTCAGTTGCCAATAGCAGTAAATTTTGAGCATCAATGACTGGGACTATTGTACATAACCATTCCTGATGCATAATCTGATGGAAATGTAATTATACTAGCACTATTTTTTTTTTTTTTGGCTTTAACTTTAGAACCAAGAGAAATTAGTCCTGAACTGTGCTCCTACCTGTGCCTGCCTGAAATATGTATAGAGCCCACATGACCACTGGCTCATATATCATTTGTACTGTAAAAACATGTCCTGTTTGTTTCAAGTTCTGAGTAATGCTTTTAAGTTTTTGGAAAGCTTCACTAGCTAAAACAAGCCTGACTGAAATGAAATGTAACGGTGTTGTACAAATTCTGTCACGATATATATATTTTTTAAGGTAGGGAAAAAACTTGCTGAATCTGAGCCCATCTGTTCACATATGAGTTCTTATATATTAATAGGCTGGGAAATCAGGAGATTCATTAAATTAGTCTTCATGGCTAATGCAACAGATAACAACAATTATCTTTACTCTTATTTCAGCCGTGTTGCTGTTTAAAATGAGCTTAATTTGTGTTTAGAATATGATTTTAATGGATACTTATGCCCTGTCAATTTAAACAGTAGCATAATCATACCTCTTGCCGTGAAGAAAGCAAACCGATAAGAAATCAGAAATAGTCTGATTGAGGACTGCCTAGACCAAAAACATTCTAAACCACTTTAGCCTTGGAATCATTTTTCTAGGATTGGATGCATGTAGACTGGTTTATTGCCACTGACAGTTATATGGTGGGAAATGTGAGACCATTGAGATCAGTCATAGGTTCTAACCAACTTGACTATTTCCTAGCTGTCTGATAACAATTAAATACTTAAAATGTTTGTAAAGGTGGTAAAGAAACACCTACCACAAAAGGGCATTGAACATGATTCCTAAACTGTTCCTGGTACATAACTCAATACATATTTGTTGAATGCTCAAAGAAATTTATGTTTGTGTATGGGTGTGTGTGTACCTTTCCAGATGGCTTAGTTTCTTGGCTGCTAAAACAAATACCATACTTGGGATGGCTTAAACAATGGGAATTTATTAGCTCATCGTTTTGAGGCTAGGAGAAGTCCAAAATTGAGGCATCAGTGAGGCAATGCTTTCTCCTTGTAGACTGTGGCATTTGGGGTTTGGCTGCAAGTGATCCTTGGTCCTTGGCTTTATAGTTGTGTGGCAGTGTGCGTGGCAATGTCTTCCTCTTTCTCCTCAGGGTTTCATTGAACCTGGCTTCTTCCCAAAGCAATCTCTTTCTCTATGTCTTAATTTCATTCTATTTATAAAGGACACTAGTAATCTGGATTAAAGCCCAACCTGATTCAATTGGGACATGCCTTCACTGAAGTACACCTTCAAGAGATCTTACTTTTAATGGGTCCATATTGACCACAATGAGGACCAAGGCCCAGACAGTGTACAAACTGGAGTGCACAATTCAATCACACCAACACAGCCCTTCATATATTCAATCAGTACAATATGGATGTTATTTGTTTTATTACCTTTTTTTTTACATGGATGATGATAGAGAGATGATAGATAGATGCATAGATAAATAGATGGGTGTTCTGGGAAAGGATTAAAAACTTTCCCTCTTCTTTCTCCAAACTATCTTTCCCAGTAGCTATTATTAAATATTCCACCAATAAAGTGTGTCCTTTGAGTCTTGAAATAATTTTGGCTCCTGGGCTTTTTGCAAGGGAAAGAGAATTAGCATTTATTTGGTATCTAGCATGTATTGGACATGCTATTGGACCTTTTATCTCTTATATTTTGAAACTGTTTTATAAGACAATTATTAGTACACTATTTTAAAGATTAAAAGATACGAGACTCAGAATTGTTATCTTGCTCAGTGTCATATAGTCATGGAGCTAGTATTGAGGGAACCTAAATTATAAATCAGGAGTTGACTCCAAATCTAACTGAACTCTTATTTTATTACACTAACCAATGGTGAAACAGCAATCATTCTGAAATGGTTGTGTCTTAGTTTCCTGGCTGTAAACACAAATACTGCACTATGGATTTCCTTAATTGGAGGAATTTATTGTCTCATTGCTTCAGAAGCTGGAAGGCCTGCTTTGATAGGGCTTTGGTGCTGGCTAACAATCCTGGGTTCCTTGGCTTTGTTGTCACATGGTTATGCCCTCCCCTTTCTCTTTCAGGTTCTATTGAGTTCCAGATTCTAGCTCATTCTCGTGTCTTTCTCTTTGTAAGACCTGCATTAATAGGATCGATACCCATGTTGATTCTGTTGGCCACAACTTAACTAAAAATAAAGGTCCTATTTATAATGGATTTACACTCACAGGAATGGATCACATTTAACAATATGTTTTATTTCTGGGATACATAATTCAACATACTACAGGTGGGTCTTCATCAATTATCAATGGAATCTTTGCTAGGATTTTTTAAAAAGTGATAAAAATAAGAGGGACTTCTAGAAGAATTGATTATGGAAAGGAAATAAAATCTGCCATGCAACATCTGACAAATTTTCACTTGGGCCAAATAATTTTGATTGTCAGCATTTCTCCACTAGTCTTCTCAATTTGGAGGCTTTTAAACTTGGAATAATTACTGCTAGGTTTATATTCTTGCTCTACCACTTACTAGCTATGTGACTTTCGACAAGTTATTAAATCATTATTTGTCTCAGTTTATTCATCTATTAAATGGTACAATTGTATGGACTTCATTGGTTTAAATGAATGTCCTAGACATGCATTTCATTAGCATGTCTAAAACAGAGGAAGGCACATGGTAAATGCTACATATTTGTTTGTTAGTACTTAAAAGCATTTTGGGCCATAGCTTCATTTTCCAAACTGCCTGTTCATCAATTCCCTTCAGCGAAATCCTACCACAGTGCAACAGAAGTCATTTTTGCTGAAGAAATGGATCTTAAAATCAGAGGTCTTGATGCTAAACAAGGACACATAACTTGCATTCATTTTTTATGTCTCCAAATCCCCTTTAGCATTCTCTTATTTGTTCCCCTGCCTGAGATTTTCTAACATCAAATTACAGCTTCCCAGACCCATACATGCTGCCTGAAACTTGAAAACCCGAGATCTTTTACTGTTCCTTAACTGTGTATAGGGTACATAATAAGGGTAATTAGCATATTAAAATTAGACGCACACACTGGTTTTATTTCCAGATGAAAAGGCACAGCACAGTTTGAAGAAATTTGAAGTGACTAATGGTTTACTAGAACAGTTAGTGAAGAGCATATGTTCCCTAAGTTAAAAAAGGACACTTTTGAAAAGTGCATTAAGGATCAAAAAGTGAAAAAACTTTAGGGCTGCTTATAGCGCCACGTGAGTTATACTATCTAAATCTTTTAAAATTGGAAATCTGATTTCATCATTGTTAAGTAGCTCTTTATTTCTCTCTTTCAAATCATCCATTTAAAAAATTATTTATCTGAATGATTCTTTGCCTGGTGCCTTGTAGAACCTTTTCTCTGAAAACTTGGATATGACAGAAAATAGTTTTTGGCCATATATTTCTATATATCTCGAAACTATGCCAAAATTATAATGATATGAGGCTTTAATGGAGCTAAAATACCATGGCATGGATCTAAAGACATTACTTAGAAAACATGCTTGATTTCAAAATGTGGAAAGATGCTCTAGATTCTTCCTGATTTAAGAGTATGTCAAAGTGAATTTCTGCTTAATTGAGCTAGGAAGGTGAATACATAGGTTTCTAAAGATTAAGGAAAATATTCAGGTCTCTTGGCCATGATTAGCAGCTCTATTCTCAAGGTGTCTTGGCTAACTTCTAGCTATCAAACTAGATGCCCTATAAACAATCTCAAATTTAATATGTTCACAAGAGAAATCATCTCTTCAAATTCTCATGTCACTTTATTATTTTATCAGTTTTAATATCTCAAGTTATAATCTTGCGTTCTCCCATACCACTTCTTTTTCTCAAATCTGATAGCTTTCAAATTGTGTTCATTCTAATTTCAAAAATATTTTCCAAAACTAGCCATTCCTGTACATTTCTTATTGCTGCTGCCTTAATAGATATTAAATATGTTAAAAAAATATCTGGCTCAGTGTCAGGTGAACATTTGCAATTTAACACTATGCAAATATCATTAATCTATCCCAGTATTGTTTTTCATTAAAAAAAAAAAAAAGAGATCTCCAGATATTTACTTCTAAATGTTGAGATTTGAGGCAGAGGTAAGGGGAAAGCAATAAATAATTCTCATATTATCTGCTTACGCTCTCAGTAAACTGAGAGAGAGACAAAATCAGAGATGGAAACCATTTTATCAACTTTATACATGATTAATGCTAGGTAGGAGGAACTGGCTTAAGTGTATGGCAATAATTGACTTTCTATACTGAAGCACAGAAGGAGACAGATTTAGCATTTCAGTCCCAGGAGCACAAGAAATCTGTGACCCACTGTCCATATTGCAGCCAGCCCAGTAAACAGTGGAGAGAAGCAAATCAGTATGTGTGTTTCCTGCAGGCAGCTGGCACTGAAGAGAATGAGGGAAGAAGCAGGTGAGTTACAGACCCTGGTTCTCTCCCAAGGCACTTCCCTGGCGGTAGTAAGGAGTAGCACAAATAAACCAGGATTTCTTAGAGGAGTGGGGAGGAACTGGTTCATTAGCACTCATCATCATCTAGAGATGACTTGAAAGACCAAGCAGCTCATTTCCCACCCAGAATCCAGGCCTTAATAACCTCACTACTGAACTGCTTCAGTGGGATTCCAATGACTTCCCAGCTACCCAGTCTTTCTCAGTTCAAGAACTATACTGTTTAAATATACTGTCAAGAGGTATCTCTCTTCATAGAAGAAAAAAGAAAGAGAAAAGGAGGGGAGATTAGAAGGTAGAAGAGAGCTAGACCTGATCATGTCATTAGAATTGTTTTGCTTTGGAATGACGGAAAGACAAAAACAAAACAAAACAAAACAACCTTTGTTCCTGGTTTCCTTTTCCTTTCTTTGATATATGAAGACCTCTAAAATCCATCCAATTTACTGTCCTATTTCCTGAGATTCCCCTAAGCACCCCCTCTACATTCTTGCAGGATGTCTTATCATTATTCACTGATGGTCACTGTTTTCTGGATATCACCTTTCCTTTTGTGACATACTGTGTTTGCCCATGCTGTTCACTGTGCCTAAAATGCCATTCGGTCCTACTTTATCTGCAAAACTCCTGTTAAGTTTTCAATTTTCAATATATTAGCAGTATATTGTCAGAGAAAGTGTGTTTGTAAGGGCAAGGGAAACCTAATTGCTATTATAAACAGCTCCAAAAATCTCAGTGGCTAAACACAATAAAAAAGATTTATTTCACAATCCATTGGGTATTTGTCAGGCTACCTGCCATGTAGTAATTCAGGAACCGAGGATTCTTCTATATTGACACTCAAAAATTTTCCAAAGCTGCAGAATCCTCCATTGGGTCCTCTGTATTTAATCAAAGGATGAGGCAAGAAAGAGCATGGAATAGCTTTGAGATCATTTAAGTGATACTTCTGGAAGTGGCATACATCATTTTTGTTTCTGCAAAGGCCTGGGAAATCCAACCAGCATGGATATTCAAGGGACAAAGTTTGTGGAAATTGGTGAACAGCTAGGCAATTTCTGCCATACCAGGTTAAATGTTACCCTCTCAGTGTATCCTCCAAAATATTTTCCAGGAAGAAATATTTTCTCTATCCTTGATGATGACAGTTTTGTTGTCCATGCATCTGTTGTTGTTATATATCACATTGACATGAAATTTACTTATTTCCTTATCTACTTCCTTCAGCGACTGTGAATTCTTAGAGAAAAGAGGCGATGTCTCATTTGTCTTTTTATCTGCATCAATTATTATCATATTTGACATATAGTAGGTGTATAATAAATACTTGTGGGTGAGTGATTTAATAAATGAATGTCATTCAAATATAGCTCTTATAATTGTAGGGGATTTGTCTCACTACCATTAAAATCATTAAGTAGAATGTGAAGCAAGTTTTGTGACAGAATCTCAGAAAAGAAGAGGGGTTCCAGTATCAGAGTAGGAGAAAGAGAGGGAAAGAAATGGTGAGATGGTGGCAAGAAAAGTAAAATGTTAGTTTTCATTCTTCTATTTCTCTAATGTATATGAGTACTGCATGTCAGGGTTTGACCTTGGATTATGGAGGGAAGAGACCTTAACTTGGATTATAGAAAGTTCAAAGATTAACACTCTAATGAACACAGGAAAGAATCTAAATTTAGGAACCAGCCAAAAATAACCTTGATAACACTACTTGACAAGAGATCTTGAATTGGGTGTCATGGATCAGGAATATACCCTTTTGGTCCAGTAACCATTATTAACAAATATTTAAAATATTGATATATGACAATATACTGTTTCTGCATACATTTTAAAGATCTACTGTTTGCCATGTTATTTTTATTTTGACCTGTAAACATCAATGCAAAAACATATATTCATGTGAAGAATATACATATGATATAGTTCAATATGAAACACAAATCCTAGATATACAAAGTGGTAGGTTGAATTATGTAACCCAAAAAGGCATGACCTTCATGTTAACCTGTGTTCCTATGAATGTGAACTAATTTGTAAATCGGACCCTTTGAAGATGTATTATCATTTAAGATATGGACTCATTTGTGAATAGGATCTTCTAAGAGCCTATTCAGGTGTGGCCTAACTTATTCAGGGTGGGTCTTAATCTACATTAGTGGAGGAACCTGAAGCTGAGAGTCAGTGGAACCCAGAAAAAGAGATAATTTTCAGAGATATAACCTAGGGATCCCCAAGGACTGTGGCTAGCCAGCACCAGAATGCTACAGACTTCCAGGAGTAAGTGTAGTCTTGCCAACACCTCTTTTTGGACTTCTAGCCTCTGAAACTGAGAGACAATAATTTCTGTTGTTAACTCAATTAGCATGTGGTATTGTTTATAGCAGTTGTGGCAGACTAAGACACAGTGTTAAGGCAATAAATTTAAAAGAAAAGAAAAGAAAAGAAAAGAAAAGAAAAGAAATAAAACAGTTTCCTGAAGTTTGGGATTTGGATTTGGGTTTGGATTTGGCTTTTGGATTTTGGAAATGGATTTGGTGTAGCCTCTTCCCTTCAGCTTTTTGAAGAGCACTAACATCCTATCCAGTCAGATAGGAGTCAGCTCTCATTCTTCTTTTACCCAATGAAAGCAGCTGGCGTTCATACAGTAAGTTCTCAGGCAATGATATCATTCCAAGTTTTGGATTTCCACAGCCCCATTGGTTACCAAGCTTGTGGGAGTCAGTCTCTCTCACAGTCATTGACAAGTTGTTGAGGCTTCTCTTCTGTAACCAGCCTTGTGGGTGTATTTAGTGCATTAATCTAGCAGATTTAGAGCTTAAGAAACTATACTGTAGTTCATAAGTCTAGTTGTCCCCAAAGCATTAAAATGAAGCATCAGAGAGGACTCTTTGGTGCCAACTCCCCCTCTCAAAGATCATTTAAATGTGAATTGCATGTTTTTTTTTCCTGCTAAAATGTTGGGAAGACAATGAATGATTTCTCTTGACCCTCTATTTTTCTGCAGTAAAATGAAGCAAATAGTTCAATAAAAATCTAAGTGCCAAAAAAGGAAGAGAAGAAAACTGAACATTGCCAGGAAATTAAACAATCCTATACCTGGAAAGGCTCACACTGGGATAGCTAATTAAATATTTGAAATATTGGATATATGAGTTTATAATTTTTCCTTCAGGCATGGTTGCTTTTCTGGTTCTCTTTAATTTAATTCACCAACTTTAAAGTTGTATGAAGTTAACACATTAAATACACACACACAAATACACCATGGTTCCATAAAATGATAATATAAAATATATTGAATTTGGAAGACAAGTGTTGGAGAAGCCAACATAGATTTTAAACTCCCACAGACAAGAGGTTTTCTTTTTATACACAGAGCCTGAGAAAATGTAAGTTATATTTAAGATGTGTTCCTTGATGACAATCTATTCAAAAAAATTTTTTAGCTCTTACTATATGCAAAACTCCATATTAAATGCTATCCAGGACAGAAGTGTAGCATTAGAGAAGGGAAAAAAATTATATTTTAAAATGTGAAGGAAACATCAAAGGTAAATGAAATTAGCTATGTAAATTGTGAAATATTAGTCATTACTACTTCCTAGCTTCAATGAGACTTTAAAAATTCTATCATGTCTCAAGATAGAAACTAAAAAAGAAAGTGAAATAAATGCATATTTTCTCACTTTACTCTATTTAACCTACTAAACCCTTCTTTCCCAACATATCAAATATTTTAGAAATCCTATACTATTATGTGATATATACAGGCAGATTTCACATGATTTCTGCTCTTTAGCTCCCAAACATGCTTGGAAATTTGTAGGAACTTTTGATTTCCAAGGTTTTTGTTTTTCTTTGCTCTTGCTTTAGTTTATTTGTGTTTGCAAAGTTCCACCATGAAGTTTCCACCCTCTTAAGAGCACTAGGGTTCAAACTAGATTGGTATTCCTATCTGGGCATTTATGTTAAGAACTTGATTCTTAAAAGTAAAGAAGTGCCAGTTACAAAAAATATATATATTTTTTTATTCCTTGAACTGAAAATCATTATATAATTTAAAATCCCACTGACTTACAGTTGTTTATGCCCTTTCCCTCTTCTACCTATTTAGCGAAATCCAGCAACTCTGTATCTTCCAAAACAAGAACATAATATGATTACATCAGGAAAATCCACTTTCATTTAAATTTATGTTCTATTCAATATAAAATTAAAAGAAAATGAAGTATAAATAAAATACGTATTTGAAATTCATTTGTTAGCTGGTTTTATCACATTTTTAAAAAGATATAAATAAAATTGTCTCTTTACTCCTTTTCCTTTAAGAATATTAGATGCCAGTGTACCACCAGGAGTCATGGAAATTCTGTGAATGGCATGGGGTGAGAACAAGAAAGGAACACTCTCACGGTCACCTCTCAAATCCTGTCTCTGCTGAATTTTACTTTACAGGTTTAACACATATGTATTTGATATGTTAAACCTGTAAAGTATGGGGGAGACTTTGTTCTGGATGGTATGACACAGAGCTGAACAAAACAGCAGAGGTTTCAGCCTCCAACGAGATTCCCTCTGAGGAAATAAAGGAATACAACATACAAGCAAATAAACACAAAGGCTTTTAGAAAGTGAGAAGTGTTATAAAAATAATAAATCTTAGTGATATAAAAAAAATAAGTAAGAGTGGTAGTAACTTCATAGAAGGCCTCCTTAGGACACCTAAATGAGCTTAGCCAGAGGCAACAATAATTACCAAAAACAGAGGGCAAAAAGGCAGTATAGCCCCAGTTGAGACTGGGAGTGATGTATAAGATAGGTAGGTATGTACTTCCAGATTTTGTAGGACCTTGTAAGTTGTGGTAAAAAGTTGGGGTTTTATTTCTAATGAAACCAATTAGAAGGGTATTATAAAAATTGAAACAAAGCATTGAGATGATCTGAAATTTATTTTTAAAGTTTACCCTGGATGCTCTATGGTGAATGAATTGCCGGGGAATCTATTCCTTAGGGTAGAGACTAAGTTGGTTAGAGAGAGACACCACAATCAATAGGGCATATAAGATGAAAGTTTACTTATCAAACATGCAGAGGGGGAGGCAGATGGTCCAGGGTGGGTAGGTATCTCTCCTGCCAATAAGTATCCCAGTACTGAGATTGTTCTCTATAACTGCTCCACTATGATCTTTGTGATTTCTCCATTGTCTCCACTGAAGCTGGTTCACCAGCACCAGGTCCACATTCTAGCTTATAGAGGAAGAACAGAAAGAAAATGGAAGGTAGGCAATTTCCCTTTTGAACAGAGGTTGCACAGATTTCTTCTGCACATACTTCACTGGATAGAATAAATTACATCATCACATACCAAGCTAAAACTTGGATTTGTAGAAGTTTGAAGCTTTTGTGGACCCAAAATAATCCAGTTCTTAAAGCTAATCCATACATATTAGTTTGAACCTATTCTAGGTAGGACATTTTGATTAAATTACTTTAGTTAAGGGCCTTTGATTAGGTTGTATGACCCATGGTGGGTCTTGATCATCTTATTGGAGTTCTTTATAAACATAAATGGAGGAATGAAAAACCACAGAATCAGAAAAACACCTACAGAAACAGAGAGAAAACCTCCTACAGACTGAGAAGAGCCACTGAAGCCAGAAGCAGAAAGCAAGAAGGCCTTGAAGCCAGGGTAGAAAGGAGCAGACAACACCATTGTGTCTGATTGTGCATAGCTGCAGCTCAGTGAGAAAGCATATCTGAGATGCCTTAATTTGGACCCTTTCATGGCCTCAGAACTGTAAGCTCATATGTTAATAAATTCCCGTTGTAAAAGCTGACTGATTTCTGGTATATTGCTTGCAGCAGCATTTGACAAACTAAAACAGAAATTGGTACCAGAGGAGTGGAGAACATGCTCCTATACAAATACCAAAAATGTTAAAAGGGCTTTTAAAGTGAGTAAGTGGAAGATTTTGGAAGAATTGTGAGATGCTTGATAGAAAAGGCCTAGATTGCTTTGAATAGACTGTTAGTAAAATATATGGATGTTAAGGATACTTCTGTTGAGGCCTTAGATAGAAATGGTGAATGTGTCATTTCAAACTGGAAAAAAAGCAATCCCTGTTTGAAAGTGGCAGAGAATGTGGCAAAATTGACCATGATGTTAGATGAATGGGAGAATTTGAAAGTGAAAAGCTTGGATATTTAGCCTAGGAGATTTCCAGACTAAATCTGGAAATTGTAGCCTGGCTTTTCCTTGCAGCTTATAGTAAAATGTGAGAGGAAAGATAAGCTGAGAACTGAACTCCTAGGCACAAAGAAACCAGAAATTATTAGTTTGGGAAATTCTGAGCTTTGGGAAAATGAGTGGCCACAGAATAGTAAACTATGTGAAGATTTAACTGAAAATGGAAATAGTCAGCCATTTTATTGCAAGTCAGGATTGCAACTACTGTTATACAGAAAGGATCTGTAGAAAGTCTTACTGTCTGACAGGTTGGACCCCTGTCTTCTGAATGCAAAATCTACCAGTTTTTTTGTGAGATCTATATGAATGGAATCACTGCCAGCCTGAACTAAAAGGGACAGAAAAGGGAAAGACTGAAGGAAAAATGACTTCAAAGGCAGAACCATATAAGCTGAGGTCTGGACTGAAAAAATCTTCTCAGGCCAAAAGAGGGAGCCCACCCTTATGTGTGGAAAGGGTGAGTTTGCCCTGGAGCTTGGAGAGGGCGGGCCTTCCACCCTGCTGTTCAGGAAGAGTGCAGCCACCCCAGGCTTCAGATATTGGGGAGAGTTTGGCCACCACCCCACTGTACTAAGGGATTTGAGCCTGTGCCTCAGAGATAGGGGAGAGTCTGACCACTGTTCTCAGAGTTTGGCAGCCATCTCAATGCTAGGTTAAGTTTCACAGGTCCAGAGCTGGAGGGGAATTTTGCCTGATGATAGACTGCATGCCTATAACAGATTTTGATATGACTTTGTACTTAATGCTATTACTGAAATGATTTAAGCCTTTTAAATATTGTGATGAAATAAATTCATTTTGAATATGGAAAGAACAATTTAGGAGGTCCAGAAGTTGAAGTGTGGCTGTCTAAAAATTCTGTGGACCCCAGAAAATCCTGTTCTTAAAGCTAATCCATTACTGAGGGTATAAAACTATTGCAGGTGGGATCTTCTGATTATCTTTCTTCAGTTAAGGGCCTTTGATTAGATTGCATGACTCAAAGTGGGTTGTGATCTTCTTATTGGAGTCCTTTATAAATGTAGGAATAAAACATCACAAAAACAGAAAAAACCTGCACAGAGAGATGCCTCCAAAAACTGAAATTAATGAACCCAGGAGAGAGAAAAGCCACACACAGCACAGCCCAAAGCTGAAAGCAATGAGGCCCAGAGGAGAAGGCAGAGAGGACCACCTGCAGCCAGTCCTCAGGCGAAAAGCATCACCTGACAAAGCCTTGATGTGGACATTTCCATGGCCTCAGAACTGTAAGCTTTTAACCTAATAAATCCCCATTGTAACCTAATAAATCCCCATTGTAAAAGCTTATCCATTTCTGGTATATTGTTCCTAGCAGCTCTTAGCAATCTAAAATAGGATTCTATTATTAAAGGAAAGAGAGTGCATTAATGGTAAACAAAAGCAATCCCTACTCCAGAATGTGAGGGTAAAAATAGGGAAATTAATTAGAATGTACATTCAGTCTTCCATTCCTACAAGAAAGAATGGTGTCTTGGACAAGGGAAGTGGCACTAAAGAAATAAGCTTAAATTCTGAACATCCTCCATGTTCTGTTATTGGCCAAGGTGTCCTTATACTTAATTTCCTCTCTTTTCCCAAAAAACTCTCTGCTGACACATGGCTTTTGTGAGTAAATCAGCTTTTGCTGAATACATGGTGTGATGTAAATAATGAGACTCCAGGGTCAAATTGCTTCACTTGAAATCTATCACCACTGGCTTTGTGACCTTTAGTAAATCACTCAAACTCTGTTCGTTTTCTGTAAAAATGAGGTTATAACGGCTCTTACCTTTTAGAAATGTTGTTATGATTAATAGTTATTATAAATAAAGAAATTATGATTGTGTGAGGCATATAGTAAGTGCTCAATAAATGTCAGAAGTTCCTTTATGGAATATTTTGGAAAACTTATTTTAAAATAGAATATCATACAACCCTCCTTTATATTAATCTCTTGTTATGTTATAGAACTCAGGATCCCACCTCCTTCTACTCCCCTCCCCTCTCCACAAACCTTAAGTAATATGCTTTGTTGCTTTACTTCTTTGGCCTTCCATCTAAGGTGTCAAAGAAAGAAAAAAAATTCTTATATTTTGTTATGCAAAAACTGTATGTAAATGAGAATATTTGCTTTTGGGTCACCTACTAAGCCTCTTTTGATTACTGGCACTGCTTGCTTACAGCATCTATTTTTGATATATTTCTAACACTCTTTCTGTAGGTATGCTTTATTGTTAGTTTGATTTGTGTTCTTTCACCTTGGAATTAAATATGCTTTTATAAGGAGACTGGTGACAGCTGCTGTGTCATATATGGCTTTACAATTTCCCCCCAACCCTTCTAGCTCTTTCCCCTTCTAGTCACTGCAGCATTTCATTCCTTAATAGTTACAGAGTCAGCTTTGAGAAATAACTGAGAGCTCAAGTAAATGCTGTATCGTAAATGCTTAACTTTCTATTCTAGAGAACTTTAAGAACAATCTGCTCCTTTGAATTGCCTGGCTATCTTCATATCAATAGATGTGACTGTGAAAATGTACCTTTTTCCCTGCTAAGAAACATTGCAAATAACAGTTCCCTTATTATCTGACCTGAGCACTGCATTTTTTATTCATGCTCATCCTCACATGCCTTCTCCATCTGCATGTAGATGTGTACTATAAAAGATCCCTCTCGTTTTGTGGGTCCTGGAAGTGTCATCTCTCCTCCCACCACTGAGGATGAGGCACCACACAAGACCCCTAATGAACCCTCACTTGCTCACCAGCCTGGACTTGTCCAAGTCTTTCTTTGGTCTGATGTATCTCTTTCATTTCGTTGGGAAGCTGATATTTACACAGCGTCTCGCTATACTCAGAATAGCTTCCTCATACCTTTCTCCTTATCTGTGGGGAGAAAGGAGCATCAATAATGAATTATCAAGAAAAATATTGCTGTCACATTTCCAGGAAGGAATGGAATAGCTCTGTTCTTCTTGTCCCCCAAACCAATTTTGCAAATTTAGCTTATTTAATGAGACTTGGCTTAAAAAGATGAAAAAGGAAAAATCAAGATCATCACTGATAAGTAACAAAACATCCGGGGTCATGGTATATGAAGAAAGGGAAGGATAAAGAAGAACTTCTAAGCTTGTGTATGAGAGATTCCAGTGAGAAAAGAACTGTGGGAAGTTTCACACAGCATTTGAAGGACTATAAGAAAGGTTAGCTGAGAGGGAGAAAGGAACTGAAATTCTCACAAATTCTCAAAATTGAAAATGTGTGGGTGGGCGTGGAGTTAAATAGCTGATAATGTACAACAAAATATATTTTTGTTTGAAGACCAGGAGAATTGTTCAGGAGTAATATGATAAATACCCAAATAGAAGAAGCTGTGACTGTTGGGAATCCTTAAAGCAAGTACTCCCAAAGTCGATAAGAAGATAGAAGGAAGGCATGCATATTTTTCATTATATTTATTCTAATTGCAAATTTATTAAGAACTACTAGTAAAATAGTTTGGCACCTGCGCAGATTGAATTAATGCCCCATTGTCTTTTTCTTCATCCTTGTAGGAAAAAAAAAAGAGATGGAGATTAGAGAGTGGCAGAAAAGCATGACTTCAGAATACACTTCCCAGGAGAGCTGTATACAAAACCAAATAGAATAAGTGGTTAAAAACAGGAAGACAGGTTTTAATTACATGATAACAAGTGGCTGAAAATTGTTTTCTACAGAATGAGGCATTTAGTGCAAACCTTTAAAAGGTAAAATATTAAAGAATAAGAATATTAGAAAAAGTAGAATAGCTAAATGCCCTCTGGTGGGAGAAATTGTTTTAAGCAAGACAAGAAACCCAGAAGCTGTAGAAAGAAAAGACTGACAGATCTGACTACAGAAATTAAACAGTCTATACTCAAAATATAGCTAAACAAAACAAAAAGACAAATAATAGATTCAGAAAATGTAGTTATGATGGATATGACAAATAAGTATTCAACTTTCTTAATATTAGATTCCTAGAAATTGTTTTAAAAAAGACAAAGCCAAGAGGAACAATGTGAACAATTATAACAGGGCTATTCACAGAAGAGGAAACATAATTACCCAATAACCATATGAGAAGACACTCTACCTAATTATCTAATAGGAAAGTACAATAAAAAGCCTTGAGGACATTATGTTGAATAAAATAAGGATAATAATAATAATGTTGAATGATCTAATTATAATAAGCAAACTCACAGAGTTAGAATCTAGAACATAGGTTACTAGGAGATAGATTGGGGTTAGACAATGGGGAGTTGATGCTTACCTTGTACAGAATTTCTATTTAGGCTGATGGAAAAGGTTTGGAAATGGATGGTGGTGATGGGAATATATTATCATGCACATAATCAACCATACTGAACTATATAGGTGAATGTAGTTAAAAGAGGAAACTTTATCACTAGAACAAAAAATAAAGATAGAAAATAGGACTGTACAACACAGTGAACCATATTGTAGATGATGGACTGTAGTTAATAGTACAAGTGTAAGAATGTTCTTTCATGAATTATAGGAAATACACAATATTAATACAAGGTGGTAATAATAGGGTGGTATATGGGGAAAATACACCTAATGTGAATAATGGACAATTTATAGGGATATTTTAATAATCTTTCATCAATTGTAGCATAGGTAACTTGTGTTAAAACAATAGTACAATTATTAAAAGGTGCTATCATCAATATTAACAAATGTTCCATGCCAATGCAAGGTGTTGGTACTGGGCTGGTGGCCCAGTAAACTTTCAACTTCTCTAATTAAAATAAAACAATAAGACAGTTTTCTATGCAGCAAATTTGAAAATTAAAAAAAAAATGAAAATGAAAATATTACTTTGGCAACAATTTGCAGAATTTGACTCTCTTATGGGTCACTCTGGAAGTATGAGTTGCTTTAACTGTCCTAGAAATTTTTATGTTGGTATAAAATACATTTTAAAATGTAGGTAATCTTTGACCCTGAAATCTCACTTTTTGGAGTCTGCATCACATACACAAAGCACCACACCACAAGGATACTTTAACAAGAAAATTTTAATTACAGACAATTGTTTAGAATGGGAGAAAATGTGAAAATCTGAATATCAGTTGGCCAGAAAAAAAGAATATTACATATATTATATATATATATATATATATATGAAAATGAGAAGCATCAAGATAAAATATAAATTCAGAATTCTTCAGTTCAAGGTACTAGGTTTCAAAATCAAGCTCAACTCGCAGATCCTCATTTTCCTCATCAGAAAAAATGGAGATAAAAATAATGAAATCACAGGGATGTTGTGGGAATAAAAATGGGTAACTTTAAATCACTCAGTGAAACTCCTGGTAGAGACCAGGTACTCAATTAAGTGAAAGAAGAATTGCTGTAGATATCTACAGATTCCTCATACCAGGTTCATTAAGGCTGATCTCCATAGCTGATCTCCATATTAAGATCTAAGATTGGCACAGCATCAAGAGAAAAAGTCTGACCCATTGTTCATGTCAAACATGCATATGAGAAAAAGTGTTATTTTGAATTTAGTTGCTTTGAAAGATTGTTGTTTTTCAGACACTTCCTGAACACATAAATATTCATGAGTGCAAATCAAATATTGTAGTTATCATCCAAATTAAAAGATGCAACACCCTTTAGATGGAAAAGATGTTTTTAAAAATTACTTTTAAAAGTTTAGTACCTTAGATGTAAAATATAAAGCTTCAAAAGGGTATTGCAAATTATGGACCTCTATATATA
>JAQZBX010000330.1:0-75698 GCA_029593785.1 Cabassous unicinctus
GCTGAATTTTCTGCTGATACTGAAGCGAACAGGAAGTGTGCCTCTGTGGAGCTCTGTCTGGGAAGCTTTTTTTTTTTTTTTCAGTCTGCTTGGTTTTGACATTGGTTATAGATGGCTAATCTGTCACTAGAACAGACATGCCTCCAGGCATTCCAGAACCTGTGAATTTAGTGCCCCTGTATTTTCATATACAGCTGCTTGGGGAGTTTACTCTTCTGTGGGCTGGGTTAGGCAGAAATATTTGGGAAGACCAAGGGTCCAGCCAAGCTGGCCTTTCCTCGGAAGGGCTCACTTACTTTCCAATAAACACTTCTCCCGTTGGGTTTGGTTTCCTCCTTCAGCTCCATGAGTGCCTTTTACCACTTGTGAGGAGTGAGAGGTTTGGGTGGACTGGGGTGGTGGCCTCTCCTTCCAACCTCCGTGGGCCTAGCTGCGGGAAATGGAACGTCTGTCTCTGGTAGTGTCAAAGGGCATCACACATGAGCAGTGGTCACGAGGCAGGCGGAGTGCAAGGGGCCTCGGCAGTCCTTGGCTTACCCTGTGGAGTGTTGGTTGGGGAGTGGGGAGGAAGATGACCTTTGTGGAGGGAGGTGAGCAAGATGGACCTAGAAGGGTCTGGAGAGAGTCAGTGGGCCCCATCTACATAAGGTCTTGTCTCACCTCTACTTCTAACCTTTCGGGGTTCCAATCAAGCTCCCCAAACATGCCTGCAGATGTGGCAACTACCTAGTAGCATCCACAGTGTTTAGATATGGAACCCACGTGGCATGTGAATTCCCCAAATCTCAAAGTACAATATGGAACGGATGCAAAATCTGAGCAGTACTTGACTACCTAAGTGGTCCAATTTCTCTCTTAAGAAGCTTAGGCTATTAGGGGAAATAAGGCTATAAAAATCAAGGTAGCAAACAGTATTATTCCTCCAGGCATGTTTGAGTCAGAAAGAGCCTAAATTTAAAAAATAAAAACTGCTGGCTTGCTTAATATATTCACTCTTCTAACAAGCCACCAAGCAGCTATTGTACGCTCCCAAGCCAATAGACATATTTCTTGCTGAGACACATGCGTCCAAAGTCAGGATATTGTCTAGGAAACTTGAGCCTGTAGCCTTGCAGGGGCCACCATTACTGCATAATTCCTTCCAGAAGAATAGAAACCCAGGCACAAGGCAGCAATGCAGAGTCCCCAAAGGACACATTGCCATTTATTTTCGGTGTGATTATTTTCCATTACACACTGTGCAAGGGGCGTTTTTGAATGCTATCTTACTTTCTTTTCATGTCCCTTCATTTACTGCACCCCAAGAGACCTTCAAAGTCTCCAGACCACAGTCTGCAATAAAACTGTAGCAAGTTTGAAGGGAACAACCTGACACTTCCCAGACGGGCAGGAAGTTCTGCTGACGGTACTAAAATTCAGGAGCCTCATCCAGCATCCCGGGCAGGTGTGTTTATTCAATGAAGGAGAAGCCTCAAATGTTTCCTTTGAGGATGGCTTCTCTTCTTCTTGTTGTCTAAGAGTTGGTATATTTTCCTTCTTGACTGCCTTGATCCCTGACTTTGCCACTTCTGGATCCCAGACCAGTTTCTAGGGCTTTGATTGGATTCTGGACGCTACTTCCCTCAAGATTGTTTGTACTATTATGGGACAGGGCCGAGTCCTTTCATGAGGGGCTGGGGGTCTTTTTTGAACTGTGATCTTCTAAACTTTTCCACTCGGAGCTTCTCTCAGACTGCCCCTCACTGCATGGGACAAAAACCAGTCACATATTTGTCCCTGACCGGTAAGTGCAAGGCAGCTTCTAAACGTATTCATGGCAAAATAATAGGTTTCCCCCACAAAAGTAAAGCCAAAAGTAAACCTGATTACAGATGAGGTGGCCAGAAGTTTACTCAATGTGCCTTCCATGTCTCTGGGACACTCCCCTATTTCTATGAATTTCTGAACTCTCAGTGAAGGTCACTTTGGTGCATTTTAAGAAAATGGCACCATTGTATCAAAATCAGTAGTTCTCAGAGCTTTTCCCAAGCATCAGATTCACTTGGTGAACTTGTCAAAACGGCTAGTGGGGCCTCACCCCCAGAGCTTCTGATTCTGTAGGTCTAAGGTAGGCCCCAGAATTTGCATTTCTCACAAGTTCCTGGAGATGCTGATGTCGCTGCTCCTGAACCACTGATCAAAATCAACCAGATCATCTTCCTCTTCCTCAAACTACTATTCTTCACAATGTCCAACAAAGTTTTCTTTCCAGAATAATTCCAACTTGCATCTGCCAGCATCCATTCAATCCCCCAAAGAAGAATTTTCACCAGCTCCTAGATCCTTCATATTTCTCTGTTTCTTGTTCCTAATCTTTATATCCCCATATAATCCTTGGGGCTCTCTTCAGCTATATTGTGGTAAAATAAGATCTCTTATCCCCCCACCTTTATAGATAATGTTTCCTTCATGTGGCTGGATTTTCATACACTATTGTAAGGAAAAGCACAGGTAGCAGGAAGCTATTGCAAACATCAGGGAACTGGGGGGATTTTGGCCTCAGGAAGACAAGCATTAAGGGGGATTTATCTGTCTTCAAATATATGAAGTGTTACTATGCACAAGATGCAGACAACCTGTTTTCCATCCCCACCAAGAATGGGCCAAAAGAAAGCAGGCTTAGGAAGGGTTAGAGTGGACAGAAAGACTTTTCTGAGGTTGAAGATTTTAAATCACTACAATGTCAAGGGAGACCCTTACGCAAAGAGTAGACACCTCTTCATTAAATTTGATTTAGAGGGGGCTCTTCTTGGAGCCAGGGGGATGAATGAGGTTGACTCTGGAGGTTCTCTTTGCCTTTTGAGTCTACACTTTTGTAAAAGAAGGTGAAATGCCCACTTGAGAAAAGAATTAACTCAAAGGGAAGAAGCACCTCTCCGTTGGTATATTTGTGATACTAGGTAGGGAATCTGTTTGCATTTCTTTTTTTTTTTTTAACATTTTTAATTTAATGCCTGGAAGACTTTTTTGTGTTAAATTAAACAGTTAAATTAGTTAGAAGTCTTGTTTTTTTAATTGCTTTAGTAGTATCTAGTCTTGTCAAATCCAATTTAACCACCTGCAGGATGGCAGAGGCAGGGCACATTAGTTTTCTATTGCTGCAGAACAAATGACCACAAACTGAGTGGCTTAATGCCACATATATTTATCTCACAGTTTCTGTGGGTCACGATTCCAGGCAGTTTAGCTGGTTCTTCTCCTCAGGGTCTCACAGGGCTGCAGTCCACTTGTGAAGGGGCTTTGTTCTTTCCTGGAATTCGGGGCCCTCTTCCAAGCTCTTGTCACTGTTGGCACAACTGATTTCCCACTTTCTGGCTGACTTCTAGCTCCTGGAGGCCCCGTAGCTCCTTGTCACATGGTGCACTTGCAACATGGCAACTGACTTCTTCAAGGCCAGCAGGAGCATCTCTCCTGCTCCAGTCTGCTAAGAGGGAGTTTTATATAACAACACAATCATGGGAGCAACCTCCGTCACCTTTGCCACACTCCATTCAAGTGGGGGTGGGGGAGGAGTATATAGGGCATGACTCACTGGGCATCATCACGGAATTCTGACTATCAGACAGTGGTTGGGAAGGGGCTTCTCTACTCTTGCTCTTCCCCAAGGCCTGGCTGCTGGAAGTCTAGAAACCAAAGGTTTATACTTGATTGAGAATGTATCTAATTAAATAAATGTACATGCTCAAACGGTATATTTCTATTTTACATACCAGTCACGTTCCAAAGTAGTCTATTGTTGGAATTTAAGCCCTTTAATTTAAAGGACACAATATTTAAAGCAGGTGACTTTCTACCTTTTCTTTTCAGGTCACGTAGCATAGAGGGGAGACTCTGGAGGCAGGTCGCCTGGGCTCAAATCCCGACACTCCTAACCGTGTGGCCTTGAGCAAGTCATATGCCTTCTCTGCATCCAGATTTCCTCACTTTTGAAATGGGGATAATAATGGTACCTTCCTCCTTGGGTGGTGTTGAGGATTAAATAAGGTAATACCCACAGAGTGCTTGGAATAATGCTTGGCACATCATAAGTACTACATATGGGTTAGCTATTATTTGGGTTAGGACATAATGACACATGCCATTCTCATGCATGGCATGCCCATGGGCATTCTTAAGATTCCAAGCTTTCTTGGCTCACAACTCTGGTTCTACAACTTTCTCTTCCACTCAGGAAAGCATTCCAGAATGCAAGAAAAATTGACATTGTTAGAGGGGCAAGTTTGAACCAGGACTAATATTTTAAAATTCTTTAGAAATTTCAGCCCTCAAAACTAATAATAACAATGATGATAGCTAAAAGTTACTGAGCACTGACTGTATGCCAGGAAGTCTATTAAATGTTTTAATATAATCATCTCATTTGAGCCTCATATCAACCTTATGAGGTAAGTACTCTTTTCCCCTCTTTTACAGAGAAGGAGCCCAAGGCTTAGAAATTCAGTTCTTTGCTTAATCCAGCTGGTCTGTGGCAACACCTGGAATGGAAAGGAGCTCAAGCAACTGGACTCCAAGACTCTTAGTCTTAATATCTCTTTTGTATGATCTTCTCATTTTATTACTCTCAATCACCTCTCTACTTAGGTGTTGTGATATTACAGCTGAGAAATACTAATGATGACACAAATGGAGAGAAGATATGTGGGTTGGCTGGGTAGTTTGTAAACTAGGTGAACATTGCAAAATCCCAAAGAAGGAGGGAAACAACTCAGAAGATAGACATATCAATGACACCTGCTATGTATCTGGTCCTGTGCAGTGTGCCTCACTCACCATTACCTTATTTAATCCTCAAAAACACCACGGAGGGGTATCGTCATCTTCTTCTTGCAGATGAGGAAATCAAGGCTCAAAATGTGCTAATTAGAAGCTGAACCAAGAGTCAAACCCAAAGTCGTCTAAGCCACAAAGCCTGTGTTGTTTCCACAGCACAATGCTGTGAGCAATGGGACAGAGGAAAAGGGACTGGAAGGTACTATCCTCAGAATGGAGGGAAAGAAGGCATGGGGGAGGACTTGAAGGGTACTGGGCAGGTGGCAGGGGCCCCATCTGCCATGACTACCTTTGCCGTGTTTCGAAGCCAGCGTGCTGATAGCTCAGGAGTTGGCATCCAACAGCTGGGCTGAGTCCCAATTCTACCAGATACCACTGCTGAACACAGGGAAAATAATTCACACACCTTCCGCATCAGTTCCCTCCCTGCCCCTTTTTTTTCAAATAAAATCGGTCCTATTTGAAGGATGAAGTGAGATTATATCTTTGACAGCACTAGGTAGATGCTATGACACTATACTCTTCTCCTGTAAACAGATACTCAAAGTGTGGAGGTAGAGAGTAGGAGAGAGAGAAAGAAGGTGAGCAGCTGCAGGCAGAGAAGGAGAGCTAATACTGATGAGAAGCAAGCATCATTCATGGTATATTATTATGATCCTTTGGATAAGAAAACAACCCAATCCTGGAGCTTTAGATGTCACTCCTCAATGCTATTTCATCATCTTCCCATTTTGCTTTTAGAAATTAGATATGAGTAGGGAGAAAACTTGATAAGCAGAAGCATTTTAAGTACTTGAGGAAGTAAAGTAAAGCACAGCGCAGTGATTGGCACTAGGTGAGGCGTTAATAAAAATCTTCTTGACATGGTTAGTTTCAGAGGGTAGAAGATGACAGAGTAGATTTGGAATCAGATATGCCTGGTTTAATACCCAGCTCAGCAACTTAGCTATGGCATTGGGTAAAATCTCCTGAGCCTCTGTCTTCTCATATCTGAGATGGAGATAATGTCAACCTTACAAGGAATTTGAAATTATTAAAATAGGCGATGATTCCATTACCATAGGTGGTGGCTCATATAAAGTGCTCATTAATGGTAGCTGCTGCTGCTGCTTCTATGACTACCACTGGCAGTGTCATCACGATTAAGATAAGAATGAAACCTGGGAAGAAAGCAGTCACTTTAAGTGTGATAGTCTTTACAGAAGTTCATTTGTTTAAGTCTCATCCTTTGGATACCCAAGAATGATGGGAACAGGCTGAAAGAGCATGGCCCAGATATCATGTCCAGTCCCTGTGGCACTGGAAACGGGGTGGTATGAAAAGATAATTCTGAGTTTCGGGAATAAGTGAGTATTCACCTTAGAAGTGAATCCGCGTGCCATCTCTCAGGTGAGAAGAGGTAACAATGACCCCTAGCATGAAGTAGGGTGGGATCAGGGACCATCTCCTAAACATTTCACCACAGGTCTGAAAAACTGAGTTGATTTTACGAGATTTTGAATAATTATCTGAAAATGATCCAAAGGGTAAGGGAAGTCTGGAAAGGTAAGTATCATAATACTTGGGGATGCTTTTCCCCTGAGGGAATTTGCCTGTCACATCTGAAGCCAACTGAGGGACTGGGAGGGGCCTTAGGGACTCACCGAAGTTGAGGGAGGGGCTGGGAAACCCATTTGTTTGGGTTGGGCCCCAAAGGGACTACGTCTTATTAATAAGTAACTATTCATTATCTTACATTACTGGTATTAACTAGGTAAAGTAGAAAACAAGGAAAAACTAGAAACAATTAGGACCTGGCTAGGACTTCAGGTCAACTTCAAATCATCTCAACCTCTAAAATGGAATTAATATGATCTGGGACTGTTGTCTGGCAAAAGCAAATGTTAATCTTGTATGGAATAAGATGATATCATCTTGGTCTTCAAATTACTTCCATAAAAATTTTTTGAAATACAATGTCAAAAAAAAAAAAAATACAATGTCTGACACACAATAAAAAATGATGGGAGACTTCCAGGAAGATGGATGATTAGAGAGGAGGAGGGATCACTTCTCTCTCAGAAAAATTAGCTAAAAGACAGGCAGAGACTGTTTGGAGGGCTCAGGACACCAGAGAAAGGTAAGGCACCACCCAGAAGAGAGAGGGGCAAAGAAAAGGAGTCTCAGCTGGCTGAAAAGTCCTGTGAGTAGAGCTGCAAAAGTGCAATGGGTGCCCTTCTCCCCACCTACAGAGCAAATAGCAGTCTGAAGACTGCAGCAGCTGTGGACTGCAGTGGCTGTGAACTGCATGGGCTGCAGGGGTCCTCTTCCCCAAGGAAAGGGGAGTGGTAGGGACACAGCCTACAGCAAATTCAGATTTTGGCCAGTGAACTTGGTCTGTTACAATGGAGAGGTCCATATTTCTAGGCCGGGTATGGCCATGATATTGTTTGCCCTGAGAGTCAGAGGGACCTAAAGATAATTTGCCTTCTCAAGCACCCTCCCTATGGCCCCAAGGCTGGTTGCTTAAGAGGCAGAGGGAGGGAGGATGTGGCAGCCAAGGGTGGAGAACAGCCTCTGAGATAGTTTGTTGTGAAGCTTGGCCAGCCCTGAGGACATTGCTGCTGCACTGCCCACCCGCCTGAGGAGTTACGCTGAATGCATTCCTCCCTAGCACCTGGGGTCTGAACCAAGGGGTCTGTCAAAGAGGGTCATCTGTTAGCAGAAGAGAAAAGTGCATGAAAAATAAAATAAAATAATTAATAAATAAAAGAGGCAAGCAGGGACCTTTACTGCCACCCTGCCCAAGGCCCTTGGAAACTGGCCTGCATCCTATTACTGGGTCTTTAGCCCTGGTTTGAGCAGTAAAACAGGACAATCCTAAATATCTAGAACAGGTTGAACCAAGAGTCAAAGAACAGTGCTAGCGTACAGCTATTTAATAGTAAATCCCAAGGCAAGAGAGAGAAACTGAACATCAGAGTAAACTCAGCACCAAAATCAGATGCTTAGACATCAACAAAAAATTATAAGCCATACAAAGAAAAAGAAAGATATGATTCGGGCAGATGAAAAACTCAAAGCTTCAGATGAGACACAGTTCTTGAAACAGCTAATCAATGAGGTTCATACAAATCTCCTAAATTAAATCATGTAGTTGAAGGACAACATGACTAAAGAAATAATGGACATTAAGAAGACACTGAATGAGCATAAAGAAAAATTTGAAGTCTTGGATAGAAAAATAGCAGAGCTTATGAGAATGAAAGACACAATAAGTGAGATTAAAAATACAATAGAGGTACATAGCAGAAGATTTTAAATCATGGAAGAAAGAATCAATGGTGTAGAGGAAAGAAAAACTGAAATTGAAGAGAAAGAAGAACACAGAGAGAAAAGAATGGAAAAAATTGAGCAGGGGCTCAGAGAATTGAATGATAACATGAAGCACATCAATATATGTGTGATGGGAGTTCCAGGAGACAAGACGGCAAAAGGGGCAGGAAGAGTATTTGAGGAAATTATGGGTGAAAATTTTCCAACTCTCATGAAAGACATGAATATACATGTCCAGGAAACACAGTGTACTCTAATTAGAATAAATCCAAATAGACCTACCACAAGACACATAATATTCAGAATACCAAATGCTAAAGAGAAAGAGAAAATTCTGAAAGCATCAAGGGAAAAGTGAAACATCACATACAAGGGACATCCAATAAGACAGTGCAGATTTCTCTTAAGAAATCATGGCGGCAAGAAGGCAGTGATATGATATTATTATGGTACTGAAAGAGAAAAATTGCCAGCCAAGAATTTTTTAACCCAGCAAAACTATCCTTCAAATATGATGGTAAGCTTAAAATAGTCACAGATAAACAGAAACTAAGAGAGTTTGTAAACAAGAATCCAGCTCTGCAGGAAACATTAAAGGGAGTTCTGCAGCCAGAAAAGAAAAGATGAGAGAGAGAGAGGCTTGGAGGAGAGTGTAGAAGTGAAGACTATCAGAAAGGGTAACCAAAAAGGTAAATAGATGGACAAAAATAAGATATGACATATGAAAGCCAAAGGATAAAATGGCTGAAGTAAGTAATGTCTTTACAGTAATAATATTGAATTGTAATGGATTAAACTCCCCAATCAAAAGACATAGGCTGACAGAATGGATAAGAAAACATGAGCCATCCATATGCTGTCTGCAGGAGACTCACCTTAGACCCAAGGATGCAAATAGACTGAAAGTGAAAGATTGGAAAAAGATATTTCACACAAATAGTAACCAAAAGAGAGCAGAGGTCTGGTATGAGACAAAACAGATCTTAAATGCAAAAAAGTGAGAAGAGATGCAGAAGAACATTATATATTAATAAAAGGGACAATCCAACAGGAAGGAGTAAGTCATAAATATCTATGCACCTAACCAGGGTAACCCAAAATATATGAGGCAAACTCTGGCAAAACTAAAAGGGTAAATAAGCATCTCTACAATAATAGTTGGAGACTTCAACATACCACTCACATCAATAGAGCAACTAGACAAAAGATCAACAAGTTAACAGAGAACTTGAACAATATGATAAAAGGCTGGACCTGACTGACATCTACAGAACATTTCATCCCAAATCAGCAGGTTATATATTCTTCTCAAGTGCTCATGGATCTTTTTCCACATGTTGGGCCACAACACAGCTCTCAATAAATTCAAGAAGACTGAAAATTATACAAAGCACCTTCTCTGATCATAATGGAATGAAGCTGGAAATCAATAATAGATTTTGATTTAGGAAATTTGCAAATATATTGAGGCTAAACAATATACTCAAACAATCAGTGGGTCAAAGAAGAAAATGCAAGAGAAATTAGTAGATATCTCAAGATGAATGAAAATGAGAACACAACATATCAAAACTTATGGGATACAGTGAAGGTAATGCTGAGAGGGAAATTTATAGGCCTAAATGCCTATATTAAAAAAGAAGAAAGAGCTCAAATCAAAGAATGAACTAAACAACTGGAGTATCTAGAAAAAGAACAGCAAACCAATCCCAAAGCAAGCAGAAAGAAAGAAATAACAAAGATTAGAGCAGAAATAAATTAAATTGAGAACAAAATAACAATAGAGAATATCAACAAAACCAAAAGCTGGTTCTTTGAGAAAATCAATAATATTAACAAACCCTTAGCAAGCCTAACAAATAAAAAAAGAGAGAAGATGCAAATAAATACAATCAGGAATGAAAGGGGTGAGGAGAATTACAACTGACCCCACAGAAATAAAAAGGGTCATAAGAGGATAGTATGAGAAACTGTATGCCAACAAATGAGACAACCTAGACAAAATGGACAAATTCCTAGAAATGCACAACCTACATTGACTCTACAAGAAATACAGGAACTCAACAAACAAATCACAAGCAAATTGAATCATTCATCAAAATCTTCCAACATAGAAGAGTATAGGATCAGATGGCTTCACAGATGAATTTCACCAACCATTATGAAAATTAATACCAATCCTGCTTAAACTCTTCTGAAAAATTGAAGAGGAGGGAAAATTACCCAACACATTTTATGAAGCCATCACCCTAATACCAAAGCCAGATAAAGATACTGCAGGAAAAGAAAATTACAGACCAATCTCTCTAACAAACATAGATGCAAAAATTCTCAACAAAATACTTGCAAATCAAATCCAACAGTATATAAAAACAATTATATATCATGATCAAGGGGTTTTATTTCTGGTATGCAAGGGTGGTTCCTCATAAGAAATGTAATATAATATACCACATTAACAAATCAAAGGGAAAAAAACCACATGATCATCTTTATGGATGCAGAAAAGATATTTGAAAAAATCCAGCATCCTTTCTTGATAAAACTGCTTCAAAAGATAGGTATAGAAGGACAGTTTCTCAACATAATAAAGGGCATATATGAAAATCCCACAGCCAACATTGTACTCAATGGGGAGAGGTTGAAAGCTTTCCCTCTAAGATCAGGAACAAGACAAGTATGCCCACTGTCACCATTGTTATTCAACATTGTGCTAGAAGTTCTAGCTAGAGCAGTTAGGGGAAAAAAAGAAATAAAAGACATCCAAATTGGAAAAGAAGAAGTGAAACTCTCTATTTGCAGATAACATGATCCTATAGAAAATCTGAAATATCTACAACAAAGCTATTAAAGCTAATAAATGAGTTCAAAAAAGTGGCAGGATACAAGATCAACACACAAATATCAGTGGCATTCCTATGCATTAGTAATGAGCAAGTGAGGAGGAAATAAAAAAAAAAAATCCATTTACAATAGCAACCAAAAGACTCAAATACCTAGGAATTAAAAAAAAAACAGAAACAAACAAAAAACCCAAATACCTAGGAATTAACTTAACTAGGAATGTAAAGGATCTGTATTCAGAAAACCACAAAACACTGCTAAAAATAAATCAAAGAAGACCTAAACAAATGGAAGGACATTCCATGTTCATGGATTGGAAGACTAAACACTGTGAAGATGTCAATTCTACCCAAATTGACTTATTGATTCAATGCAATACCAATCAAAATCCCAAAAGCCTACTTTCTACAGAAATAGAAAAGTCAATTGCCAAATTTATTTGGAAGGGAAAGGGGTCCCGAATAGCCCAAAACATCCTAAAAAAGAAGAGTGAAGTTGAGGACTCATGCTTTCTGACCTTGAAGTGTATTATAAAGCTACAGTGGTCAAAACAGCATGGTATTGGCATAAAGATAGACACATTGATCAATGGAATTGAATTGAGAGTTCAGAAATAGACCCTCACTTCTATGGTCAACTGATTTTTGATAAGCCTACCAAGACTACTTTTCTGGGACAGAACAGTCTCTTCAATAAATGGTGCTGGGAGGACTAGATATCCATAACCAAAAGAATGAAAGAGGATCCCTATCTCACTTCCTATACAAGAATCAACTCAAAATGGATCAAAGACCTAAACATAAAAGCCAGAACCATAAAACTCTTAGAAAATAATGTAGGGAAACATCTACAAGACCTTGTAGTAGTGTGTGTGGTATGTCTCTTAAACCTTACACAAGCATGAGCAAGAAAAGAAAAAATAGATAAATGGGACCTCCTAAAAATTAAACACTTCTGTACTTCAAATGACTTTGTGAACAGGGTAAAAAGGCAGCCTGCTCAATGGGAGAAAATGTTTGAAAATCACACATCTGACAAGAGTCTAATATCCATGATATATAAAGATTTCCTACAACTCAACAATAAGAAGGCAAACAACCTGATTAAAAAATGGGCAAAAGACCTGAACAGACATTTTTCTAAAGAAGAAATACAAATGGCAAAAAAAAAACACCACACATGAAAAAATGCTCAGCATCACTGGCTATTAGGGAAATGCAAATCAAAGCTACAATGAGGTATCATTTCATACCTACTAAAATGGGCACTCTTGGAAAAAACAACAACAGAAAACTACAAATGTTGGAAAGGATATGGATGGATAGGAACACTTATTCATTGTTGGTGGGAATGTAGAATGGTACAGCCACTGTTGAGGACTGTTTGGCAGTTCCTAAAGATGTTGAATATACACTTGCCATGGGACCTAGCAATACCATTACAAGGTATACACCTGGAAGAACTGAGAGCAGTGACACGAACATACACCTGCACACCAATAGTCATAGCAGCATTATTCACAATTGCCAAAAGATGGAAACAACCCAGGTGTCCATCAACTAATGAATGGATAAACAAACTGTGGTGTATACACATGATGGAAAATTATGCAGCTTTAAGAAGAAATGAAGTTGTGAAGCATATGACAACATGGATGAACTTGGAGGACATTATGTTGAGTGAAGCAAGCCAGACACAAAAGGACAAATATTGTATGATTTCGCTATTAGAAACTACCAATAATGAGCAAACTCATGGAGTTCATAGCTAGAATATAAGTCACTAGAGAAAAGAATGTGGTTAGAAAATGGAAAGCTGATGTTTAATCTGTGCAGAATTGGTAAAAATTTGTTTGTAAATGTTTGTAAATGAATGGAAATGGTGAAAGCACATCATAGGATTTGTAATTAGTAGTGCTAACATATGGATATGATAGTGTTTTTTTTTTTCTTTTTTCTTTTGGAGTAATGAAAATGCTCTAATACTGATTGAAGTGATGAATGCACAACTCCATGATTATACCAATACCATTGATTGTACACTTTAGATATATTGTATGGTTTATGAACAGAAAAATAATAGGGTGAGTTGGGGGGAAAATACACCAAATGCAAGATACAGACTATGCTTAGTAGTAATATTTTGATGATGCTGTTTCATAATTTGTTACAAATATTTCACAACAATGCAAGGTGTTTGTGGTGGGGTGATGTATGGGAGCCCTGTATAATGTTATGCATGTTTGTTTTGTAAGTTCAATAAATTGTTTTTAAAATGGAAAAAAATAATGAGGTACATGAGAAAATAAGGCAACAAAGAAATAGCAAAGGAAACAACAGATAATAGAAACAGAATAATGAGGACTCCAGATATTGCACTTTTCAGATTAAGATTTTAAAATGACTAGGCTTAGTAAGTTAAAGTAGATGAAATTTTTAAAATGAGAATATTCTCAAAACATTAGAAACTACCTTTAAAAAGTAATAGAGACTTCAGAACTGAAATTTTCAAAAGCCAAAATTAAAGTAAATTGAATACCACTGTAGATAGAATTAATAAATCATATGACAGGTAAAAAATATATAAAAAGAATGAAGAAAGGAGTAACAAATGGATAAACTACACTAAAAATAGAGTAAAAGAAATAGAGATAAAGTTGGTAGAAGAAATAGAAGAGAAATATAAAAAAAGATAATGACAGCAAATTTTCAAAGCTGATGAAAGATAAGCCAGTGGGAGGTGGGGTGGGGCATGGGGGGCGGGGTGAATAACCAAAAACTGAGTTGACAGTGTAGCCCAGGCATTAAAGGACAGACTCTGGAGGCAGATTTGGCACCTATGGCCATAGACAATTCATTCAGCCTTTCTTTGCCTCAACTTTCTCATCTGTAAAATGGGAAGGGAGGTTATAATTGTGCTTACCAAGCAGACTTTTGTAGTGATTAAAGGAGGTAGCACATATGTGAAGGTCTTAGCAGTGCTAGGTGCACAGCAAGCCCTCAAAAAATATTCACTCTCCTTATCACTACCCCTTTTATTCAGAGGGAGTTGTGATTTGGCAAAACCAAAACAATCAGATAAACAAATAAAAAACTAGACAGCAGTAAAAATGGGTTTCACATTCAGATTTGTGACTCCACTTCCTGGGTGCCCCTGCCCACTCTGTCCTTCTCAGGGGCTCAGAGAGTTCTTCATGTCCAGGCCTCTGGATGTCTGTCCAAATTGTTATGTAAACATTATTGTAAAAGTGTGTCCAGAAAAGATATTTTTCAGGTGCTCTATTCTTCCATCTCCCGGCAGTAGAAGGGACTTTGACTGACTTAAGGGGAACTTTTGGTCTAGTTAGGAAGGCCAGTTCTTTAAGACCATGTCATTACCATATAAAGGCCCTGTCTAGCCAATCAAGAATCATAGCATATAAAGCACATTCCCCCAGAGCTGAAAATGATTAGGTTTCTGATTCTTGTGGACATTCCAAATGTTCTAAATAAGATGTATAGCTGAAAACCATGTTCAAAGCTGATTCCAGAAGAAACTATTAGGCTAATCCTGAAAGAAATCCATTGATTTCATCTGCTTGGGGAAAGCATTGCAGCACAGAGAGACCCAAAACTGAGTGCTTGGCTTCTTGCAAAAGACCAGCTTTTGCAAAGGTCAGAAGGAAAAGCAGAAAGGCAGATCTGCTGATGCCTAGAGATAAGTCTGAGGGAGAAGTGCAGGTGGCATGAGCCTGTAGCCTTGTGCTAGAAACTTATCAGCCAGCAAGAAAAATGGAAATGTTTATTCCTGGCTTTCAACTACAGCAGCAAAAGAGGTGGATTGGTTTCCTTCTATTCTGGCATCAAGTGAAGGACATTATCTCTTTCCCATGCATCTCTTCCCGCTCTCGGCACTCCCCTCCTCCCCCTGCCAATTCAGACAGGCACAGGATTGCCTACAAAATATGCCACCAAAGCTGCAAAGGCTCACCAGGGGCCATCGCTTTCTGACCTGTCATCAGACCTCTCCAACAGATAATGCCCCTTTTTGCCCACTGAGTGTCCACATTTTTAGTAGTTCAGCTTGGGTTTGCCGAAACTCCACATTCATTAGGTAGTGTTTTTATAGCAAAAACCAGCCCGGAGGATATGTGTTTTGGCAGACTGCTCCCTCAGAAGTCCAGTGCAGTACAACCCAAACACAGTTCAAGGAAAAAGTCACTCTGGAGTGGTATTATTGGATTATTAATTTTTATTCTACTGCTACCCGATTGCTCTCTTTTCTTGAAATTTAAAACAATACTACTCTTTCAGAAACCTCATATTTAGAGAAAATGTTGAAAAGGTGGAGAGGAAATAGGAAGGAAGGAAGGACCCACTGGAGGGACTGGGGAGGACATATATAAGGGAGTATCCCATAGCATGAAGGTGCCAGGCCAGGTCTGGAAAAGACATCCTACCCATGGGCAAAGAGCAAGTGCACAGCAGGCCCCTCACGCACATCAGCTCTGGTTGCTATGGCCTCCTCTACCACCAGCCAGCTAAGAAGTCCTTCTGAGTCCCTTCTCTTCCTACCTGTATCCTCTTGGCTCCCATCCCCTCCAACCCTGCCAGAAAGAAAAATAAAATAAATAAGAACAAATGAAAATAAAAGGTATATCTATTAGAAATATGTTCAGCTGTGGGTAAAAGAAAGCCCACCTTAGAGTGGCTTAAACAAGTAGGAGTTTATTTTTCTCACATTTCAAGAAGTTTGGAAAGAGGCATCTGCTGAGCTTGGTCTGTGGCTTGGTCACAGCTGAAGTCTTTGTGATTCTCTTGGCTTTTCCTTCATACTTGAGACCTCACAGTCACAGGTGACTGCTGCAGTCCTGGATATCAAGTCTGCCTTCAAGGCACAAAGAAATTGGAAGGCGATAGAGAGGTACTAGTCTCTACAAGAAAAATTTTCCATAAACCCCCAGATTTCTGCTTATGCCTCACAGGCCACCCCTAAATCCCATGGCTCTCTCCAGCTACAGAGGAAGCTGGGAAAATGAGCATTTGGCTTCTCAGCCTCTATAGTAGGAGGTAACAAGGGAATGGATTTTGCATTCAACCAGCTAATAATGTTAGCCAATAAGTCAATGTGGAATCTATTCAAAATTTCAGATTTACCCGCTATTTACCCCTGAGATTCAGAATCAGTAGATGAGGGTGCAGCTCAGAAATCTGTATTTTTATAAAACTCCCTGATTGATTCTGATAATTACCTAGATTAGGGAGCTCCTGGTCTTTATAGGAATCTCTGTAGCCCCAAGGAACTAAAGGGAGATTAATCCTGTAAACAGTGAGTTGTTGAACATTACCTTCAGTCTAGAACTTCTCACCCTCACAGCCTTCCCTGGAATGAAAGAACCTAAAATGAAGTAAGCCGGCGGTGTATATGCATTCGAGGCCTGAAACAACAACCATTGCCCTTTTATAAGAGGACAGCGGACAACAGAAACCTAATTTGTTGAACTATGAATAGTTGAGAAGCCTTGGGGCAAAGGCCTTACATTCTGTAAAAATCAGAGTAGTGAACTGGAAAGATTAACTCGGAAACCTCCAAAGTGCAGAGTCAGAGAGTGTGTGAGGGCCCAGGGTGGACATAGCTGGCTCATAAGCTCCACCATAGGACAGATGCTGTAAGTGGGTCCCCTTTTAGGCCTGCTTCCATACCCCAAGTGCAGGCTATTCTCTTTTCACACTTGTTATAGAAGCTTTAAGCTGCCCCCAGATGTTCCCCTCCCTCCTCCTCTGCATCTTTCTGGAACAGGCTGTGCTAAACTTTGAGCTAATTCTTTGGCCAGAGCACATGGCCCTCTCATTGTCTCTGCTGGTGAAGGGGGCTTTGTTCCCAAAGACATGAGACCTGAGACTCCAAGCCCATGTCAAAAGCGCCAGCTCAGAGAGGCACCAGCTGAAGATTGTTGGCATCTTCCAGAGCGCTGGAGGTGCCATGTGGAAAGGCACCTGGAAGGATTTCAATTGCCTGCTGTTCTGGAGGAAGGATTCTGTTGGCTCAGAAGGGGCACTCTCAGTTCCAAAGACATTTTTTAATTTTTATTTTTATTGTCCCCCACACTCAGCAATCACTTATCAGGCTTGTACACAAATACTTCATTTTCCCTGAAGGTGGGTGAAGACATTACCACTTAAGTGCCCACCAGTGCTAGGCACTGGGCAAAGCTCTCCACATTCACTCCCTTAGTTAAGCCTCCAGCAGTTCTCTGAAGGAGACCCCATTATCATCCTATTTTAGAGAGGAGCACATTGAGGCTCAGTGGGGGAAATGACTGCTCAACTTCCCACAGGGAGTAAATGGCAGAGGAGAGATTCAAACCCTGGTCTGTTCGCCTTCTGTGCCCATGCCCCTGCCCCTGTCCATTCCTTGATGGCAGAAGCAGAAATAATACAGCAGATTAAGAAAAAGCATTTTGAGCACTACAAAGATAACTAGCATTCTTGATGACAAGAGTTTTTAGTCATTTCCAAATCCAATTTTTTTTTGTTGTTTGAGCTTATTTGATTGTCAAAACTATAAATGTTTTTTCCAAAACGCTTAGTGCTAGAGATGATATGTACCTGCATATGAGCATCTACTAGTGTGCCTTGTTTTGAGAAGACAATGACAGAAAAATACAAACTTATCAAACCAATTAACATGAAATTATTCTGATCATGAGTTTTGATTTATAGAAGGATTTCCTTCAAACTAGATTGTGATGTTTAATTTTGCATGTCAACTTGGCTAGGTTACAGTATCCAGTTGTTTGGTCAAGCAAGCACTGGCCTGACTGTTTCTGTGACAGTATTTTGTAGATGGATTTGCATCTATTGCCAGTTGATTGCATCTAAATCTGATTGCATCAACAGTCAACAAAGGAGATTGCCCTCAGCAGTGAGAGGAGCCTCCTCATAGAATCAGTTGGAGGTCTTAAAGCTAGAAATGAGGATTACAGAAGTCAAAAAGAAGAATGTCTGCCTCTACATCAGACAGACAGCTTCTCCTGGGGAATTCAACTTCACCTTCATCAGAGTTTCCAACTGCAGCCTGCCTTACAGAATTCAGACTTGCCAATCCCCACAGTTGCACAAACCAATTACTATAATAAATCTGTTTACATATATGCATATATATGCATATACATACATGTGTATATACATTCATATATATGTTTGTATATATACATAACACAAGGAGTGAGCAGTTAGCACCGCACCTTTCCCTCTAGTCATTAACTTGGTGCCTCCTTAGAGCAGTGATTCTGAATTCCACTGCCAGGGTCCCTCCCCTGGAGATGGTAGTGAAACATGGCCTGGGCATCAGAAATTTTAAAAGCTCCCCAGAGGATTCTAATGAGCAGTCAAGCTTGCAAACTACAGATTTAGATTGGCGGGAAAAGAGAGTAGAAGAGGAAAGGGTCAGAGGAAACCATCATCTAAAGGACTAGGAAGCACTGTGGGTGACCAACGTGTTCTGGTTGGCTGGGGACTGTCCTGGTTTTAAAACTGAAAGTCCTGCATCCAGGAAACCCTTAAGTGCAGGGAAAACTGGGATGGTTGGTCACCCCAAAGCACTGCCAGGTGTTAGGTAAAGACACAGGCTCTCAAATGATGATGTTCATCCATGGGAAATGGATCTGTTTGAAAAACTACTCTTTACACAACACTTTAAAACCACCTGGCTCCTACCTGGAAACAAACAATCCCATTCCATTTGAATTCTAGCAAAACAAATGCACATCTCTGTTTTCAGTGACCTGCATTCCTTCTGCTTTGCACTTTGGTGCAGGGCATCAATATCGTCCATAAAGCCTCAAGCACCAATCTGTGCACGTTGATTCACTCCACCGCCCTGTTATTTGAGAAGAGTCTTGGCTGATAGCACAGTTTTTCCTGTTGGCATTTACTGACTAATTCTAACACCTGAATAACATAGGCCCTTTGAAGCGGCCTGTGGTTTTGATTCCATCAATTTACATGGGATGTATGATAAATCTGAATATATCCAAATGAGTGTGTAACTTTTAGAAGCACCCTGACCCTGTGAGCATCCTGACTGGATTTCATGGAATCTCACTTGATTCTGACTTCCCACGGATTCTGGAATCCAGCCTTGGAAAGAAGGAGGCTGTCATTCCTGCTCATTGAGCATGTTTGGCAGCTTTTGCAGTAAACGCCGAGGAGACAGTTCTCTGCTCTGACATAGGCCTCAGCTGTCGAGTCAATCAATCTACAAGTTTCTGGTGGGTCCTGCCTGCCCAGCCTGGGGCTGGAGTCCTGAAGGCCAGGATATTGGCAAGGGACCTGCAGTCACAGACAGCGCTGCCACTCTCATCATCATGATGCCCTATGGAAAATTCCACATTTGAAGGCGCATGACCCGATGTTCCAGGGTGCTCCCTGGTGATACACCGCATGTACTGAGGGCTTCCTCTGTGCCAGCCATTGTGTGAGGGGCGGCACAAGCACAGCCACTTTCCATCCTCACAATAACACGAGAGGTAGACATTATTATCTATGTTTTAAAGCTGGGGAAGCAGCCTTCACCCAATAAGAAGTAAGTTTAAAGTAAGTTTAAAGAAGTAAGTTTAAAGTAAGTCACACAACTAGTAAGTGACAGAGATAAGGGATGACCGAGCCCTATCTGCCTGGGCTATTGCTCTGGACTCTAAGAGCACACGTTCTATTTAGGGCAGGGAGAAGATGCTGGAATCACAGCACATAAAACAGATACAACATTGAGACAGAAAAAGAAATTTTAAAAAGTAAAGAGTATAGCATAGTCTGAACTTGAAGCCAAACCGCCTAATTCCAAATCTTGGCTCACTTATCTGTAAAATGGATTGCTGTCAGGTTTAAGAAATTAATCTAGTTAGAATAGTGTAGATTAGTAAGCATACTCTCAAGGGCAGTTGTTTTTGCTCTTATTATTTTTTTGTTGCTGTTATTATTGTGATGTTGTTATACGTCCTTTGTTGAGGACATACATGAGCTCCTTGGGCCATCATGATACCAGGATCAACAAGACCCTGGGAAATGAAGCAACCCAGAACGGGGCACACGATGTGTCCTTCCAGATCATGGCATACTGTTTTCTTCAAGATTCTTTGAAAAAGAGTGAAAAAAACACCCCAATCCCCAAACTCTGCTAATTCTCATTCAAGAAGTGTTGGAGCCTGGGGCTGTGTTCAGTGCTCACAGCTGACGGAAATAATTTGCAGCTGGAGGCACAATTTGCAGAGGGCTTTTAATCAGCTCCCACCCTGAGTCCCTGGTCCAGCTTCATTTTCTATTCAGCAGAGCCACCTTGTATTGTGGAAAAGCACACTGATCATAGACTCAAATAGGCAACTTTAGGTAATCGAATTCAGTTTTCTCTGTTTCAGAAATCCCTTCTCTGGTCTCTCTCACGACGTTTGTACTACACTGGTCATGAAGCATTTGCTACCTCAAGATGATGTCTGCATCACTCTCTACTAACTCTAAGTGTTAGCAATTCCTTCTTTAGATTTGTTTGAAATCTCCCTCAGACTTCCACAAACTGACCCAGTCCTGCCATTTTGGCAACATGGGGCACTGCCAATCACTCTTCCACAAGAGGGAGAGAGCACCTAAACCCAGAGTTTAGGTAGTTGGCAATTTGCTACTTTTCAAAATTTGTTTTCTAGGGGTAGGGGGATTATTCCAATTCTGGAAGACAAGTCTTAATATTATGCCGGGAACAATGCACTTACTGTGTGGACTATTTTTTGGACACAAACAACCAGCATTACTTAACAGCTTTGTGCAAACACGTTCTGATGGGCTTAAGTATGAGATTTGGTCATTTCAGCCCCAGGCCAAATTGGCCACATTTCAGGCTTACTATTGAATCACTATTTCATAATCACCTTTATCGTCTGGTTTGTTAATTTTAGTTTCCTATATATGGAACCTTTTACTTATTCAGATACCAGTGGGGCTTAATCATCTTTGGCTATTGCCATTTTCAAAGTAGATTTTTTTTTTTTCAGTGCAGTGCCTTTGTCTGAAGCCTAGAAATAAAGATTCTCTCTGCAGGAATCTGCAAGGGCCGTGCTTTCTAGAGCTGAAATTAATTATGAGAGGATATTTGCTCTGGTTTTTAAGAAAATGGTTCTACCACATTCACAGTAATTATAAGTTTCCTCTCTAATGGAGTTCAAAGTGTTTTACAGGCAGAGCCTAATTAGATTATTTTTATTTTTCGTGTTAAGTATAAGTAATGTACTATATTATTACCCCCAATTTATAGAGAGGGAAGTGGAGGGGCGGGGAAGCCCAGGGCATGGGAAAGAAGGAGGAGATGGAAATCTGGGTCCGTGACTTTGTTCAGGCTATTCCTCACCTCGGCAACGTCCTCCCACCGTCTCCATTTTCACCCTTTGGTCAAAGCCCATTTTGCAACATACAACTTCAACTTTGTGGAGGTTTTCTCTTCCCAATCACTGTTGCATGCCTTATGACTCTTGATTCACTTTAGGTCTTCATTTTCTAGGTACGTGTTTTGAGACATTTTGATTCATAACAATTGTTTCAGGTGTTTGCCTTATCCCTTCACAAGGGGACTCAGAGTTTCTGAAAGCAAGGGATTGTGTAATCTATTTCTGTGTAAGCCCAAATAGCTCTTGCACAGGGGTGGACACACAGTGTTTACTAAACAAAATATTCGATCTCTGCCTAATACTTAGATGGTAGGATACACTGCGACAGGAATGATTGATTATTCATGCCGGGAATGCGGGCCTGGAAAGGAAGCAAATCAACCAATTAACACAATAATTGAGTATCTACTCTGTGCAGGGTGTTGTGTTACGTAGTGAGAAGGATGCAAAGAAAGGTAGGCCTCTCTGCCTCCAAGAGCTTCCAGTTTCCTGGAAGGGTTAAGGATCGTATAAGAGAGTATTTGATGGTATAGAATTTGTGGCATCAAGGTGTGACTTTGAATCCCTGCTCTGCCATTTATGTGTGGCCTTAAGGAGGTGGTTTAAATTTTTTGAGCCTCTGGGTTTTCTTTTGCAAATTGATGATAAATGAGATCAGGTCTATAAAAGCATTTGGCATAGTAGCTATTACAGAGTTAAGGCTCAATAAATAGCAGTGATTTTAACATTATTACTAGATGGCTGGTAATTCCAGGTCAAGTAAAAAAATGGCACAGCCAGCATGTACATGGTAGTTCAAAAGAGTGGCCAGTAAACCATGTGTTGAAGAAACGACCTGCATTAACCTTGAAACATACTGAGAATTTGGGTTTCGAGAAGTAGGAAGGATAGGAGAGACTTGGGGAAATGTGTGCACCAGACTCAGAGATGGAAAAGAGAGCAGGTCAGGATGGATGAAATAAAAGGGTCACATGGGGAATACTAGCAGACAGCAATAAGAAAAATGTGAGCCCTATTATTACCAGTAATAGCAGTAAGTTCTTTCCTTGCACCATGAAAACATGAGGACTTAAGAATTAACCTTGCCACTGTAAAGATTAGGAAGCTGAAGTTCTGAGATAAGCTGCCAAGTTAGTTGAAAACAAATGCAGAGGCCTTGGTTGGTGTTGGTAAGGATGGTCCTCTCGTATAATTTTGGTGGAGGACAAATTAGACTCACACTTTACAGTTAGAGTATTGGACAGTCAGAAAATTGTTCATTCTACTTCATAGTAATGATTCTGGAGAAACACTTGCATATGTAATCAAAGAGGCATGAGGAATCATGTTTACTGAACATCCCAAAGACTCAGAAACAACTTACATGTTAATTTAATAGTGGAATACTTAAATTATGGCATGTCCATATTGTGACATGTTATTCAGCAATTTAACATAATGAGGTAAATCTATATGACCTATGCAGAACACTCTCTACAACAAACTTTAATGAAAAAGGAAAGTTACAGATCATAAAATCATTATAATAACATTAACTTTTATAGTCCTATACATTGTATATGTATATTTGTGTGTATATATATATATAAATACATGGGAAAAAGGTCTGGAAGGAGACAAATCAAACTTTTGATGATGGTTATCCTGGGGAGGGGAGAAAATGAGAAGGATATATATTGAGGAGGGCATATGTTAAGAGAGGACTTACTTAGTCTATATGCTTTTTATTGTTCATGAAACTATATTCATTAACTATTTGTAAACATTAAAAATATATATGCTACATCAATACTGTAGAAGACTGTATAGTCATTTAAAATATATTGTGAAACATATTTAATTTAGAAAAAAAATTTTCCCTATTAGGTGAAAAACAAAAACAGCCAAGTTGCAAAACAGTATGTACAGCATATACATTGCTTTATAAAAATTAGCATATACATAGCATAAACATACCCACATGTGCACCTATATATAAATAAATAAATACCCAGGAAGAAACACTCACCGAATGGTGGTTATCTTTGGATGGTGGGATTATGGGTGTTTTTAATTTTCCTCTTTACACTTAAGCAATTAGCATTTGTCACAATAATGCTGTGTGACAAACCACCCCAAAACTTAGTTCCTTAAATTCAAAGTGTTACTGGATGGCTCTGGTTTCTAGGCTTCTAGGTTCTTGGCTTATGTCACATAAAAGAATTTAAGGACACACCATAGGGTAGGCAAGGGAGTAAAGAGTTTATTAAGAAACAAGAAAGTACACTGTCTGAGGCATGGACTTCGAGCATACTGCAGGGTGAGTTGCATGGGTGAGGCCCCAGGTCAGGGCTTTTTAAAGTCTGTTTGCTGTTCTGATTGGTTGCCCCACCTGTCATTTCTCAGGGGGCCAACGGTGAGGCCTTTTGAGGATAGCCGCGGCTTTCCCTCTCATTCTAAATGGATTCTCATGGCCAGGATCTCACAGTGTCTTTCTGGCAGCCTTCTTCTCAGGAGGTTTCCAGGTGGGGTCTCACGGCCATGTGGTCCGTCAACCATGTTGTCTGCTGGGCCAGTGGCCTTCCTCTTTTCACTATACTAATCTGCCTCAAAAGGACTTCATCATGAAAGTGAAAAGACAACCTACTCAATGGGAGAAAGTATCTTGAAACCCCATATCTGATTAAGGGTTTACTATCCAGAATATATAAAGAAATTCTACAACTCAACAACAAAAAGACAAACAACCCAATTTAATAAGGGGCAAAGACTTGAATAGACATTTCTCCAAAGAGCATATACAAATGTCTAAAAAGCACAAGAAAGGATGCTCAACATGATTAGCTACTAGGGTAATGCAAATCAAAACCACAATGAGATACCATTTCACACCCACCAGAATGGCTATTTTTTTAAACAAAGAAAATTACAAGTGTTGGAAAGGATGTAGAGAAATAGGAAATTCATTCACTGCTGGTGGGAATATAAAATGGTGCAGCCACTATGGAAGACAGTTTGGCAGTTCCTCAGGAAGCGAAGTATAGAATTACCATATGACCCACCTCTACTAGGTTTGTACCCTGAATAATTGAAAGTAATACTTGAGCAGATATTTGAACACTGATATTCATAGCAGGTTTATTCACAATTGCCAAAAGATGGAAACAACCCAAGTGTCCATTAACCAATGAACAGATAGACAAAATGTGGTATATACATACAATGGAACATTATTCAGCCATGGAAAGGAATGAAGTCCTGATGTAAGTGACAACATAGATGAACCTTGAAGACATTATGTTGAGTGAAATAAGCCAGACACAAAAGGACAAATATCGTATGATCTCACTGATATGAAATAATTAGAAGACGCAAACTCATAGAGTTAAATTTAGAATACAGGTTAACAGGGGCTGGGTTGGGGATAGGGGATGAGGAATTAATGCTTAATTAATACAGAGTTTCCATTTAAGTTGATTGTAAAATTTTGGAAATAGATGGTGGTAAATGGTAGCACAATATTGTGAGTGTAATTAACAGTCCTGAATTTTATCTGTAAATGTGGCTAAAAGGAGGAAATTTTAGGTCAAATAGATGTTACTAGAATAAAAATTAAAGGATAAAACATATAACTATAACATAGTGAAGCCTAGTGTAAATGATGGACTACAGTTAGTAGTACAATGATAAAAGTGTTCTTTCATGAATTATAACAGATGTATCACACTAATGCAAGGTGTTAACAATAGGTAGTATATGGGGAAAAATACATCCTAATGTGTTTTTACATTATAGTTATATATAGACTATAGGTAATGTACAATTTTAATATTCTTTCATCAGTTGTAACAAAGGAACCACTCTAATGTAATGTGTTAACAGTAGGGGGACATAAAGGAATGCTGTATTTTCTACTTGATTTTTCTGTAAACCTAAGGCCTAATTTTTAAAAGTTTTAAACAAAGAATGGCAGCCAGTCAACCTATACTAAGGTGAACACACAAGAGTTACCAGAAGCCCTTTATAAACTGATTTGCAAATCACAAGTGGAACAATCAAGTACACATCAAGCTTAGTGGCTTCGGAATTGCAAGCAACAATGTCAGCCAATATGTCATTATTTCAAGGCACACAGTAATGACAATATCAAATTGTTCCTTCTCCTGACTTTTGCCATGTGTTATTGCAACAAAAGCACCAAATTATAGTAATAAGAGATGACTATAAACCTCAAAAGCCATCTGGGGTGCCCATTTTGCCATCACTTTGTACTCTGTCCCCAAAAGATGAAGACACTTCATCTTTGGAGAATGTGCTTGGGACAGAAATCACACTCTTTCTTGCCCCTAAGTCCCTCTGCCCCCTTTAAGCTAAGCTTCTGGTTCAAATACTGGTTCACTTCCCTTGAGAGGAGTCACCAGACCCTTTCAGGTGTACAGTAAATCTCCCACCACACTATTTTAAGCTTCTTAAAGGAAAGACATTTAAACCTATCTGTGGGGAATTGGGGTGTGTGTGTGACAATTTTTCATGATGCAAATATTTATGGAATTGTTAACCTTCTCTCTAATCTTTGTCATGCCTTGGCCAAACTATCTTTTAATGGCTTTAATTGGTCTTTACAAATTACTCTATGCCTCTTCCTTTTCCATTCTAATCTATTAACTGCTTTTTTGTTTCTCAGGTGCTACACATCCAGATATGCTCCCAGAGTATGCCTGGGTCTCACATCGTTTAGTCTGTATTGGAGATGGATCTGAATGCTTTGGGAGCAGAGAATTTCCTCCTGCTACCTTAGACATATTCAAGTGCCCATTTAACGCAAACATTTCCATTCTGAGTGGCCAAGCAATAAAGAAAATATCCTTCATGCTTTTTCCAAACAGAGGCTTTGCTGGTTTTAGCATCTGGGAATCTTGTTTGAGGACTTTGTGCCCATGGTTGGTGGGGGAGAGAGCAGGTGACAAAGGCACCATGTTTATCAGTTTCTCTGTCTCAAGGTCTGTCCACTGATGATTTAATCACATATTACTTGCAAATTCACATCTTATTAACTGCAGGTCTATATATTTCCTTAAAATATTTTTAGAGGGTACCACTTTGGAGAATGAGTTTGAGACAGAAATCATCCCCTCTACTCTCCTGTATCTCCCCTCTGCCTCCCTCAGGTGTTTGATCTGTATCTTCCCCCAGCTGTCCACCACTCCTTAGCAGGTGTGATAAGCCATGCCTTGGCTATATTTTTTCTGAGGCTGGGAAGAGAGCCTCAGAAAGAAACTTAATTGCTCCATTTGTAATCATGCTTAGTTATGAGTGACTATTGCTCTCAGAATTGTTCAAAGTGATCAGGCAGAGAGAGAAGCAGGAATGGGCTTTCCACTGGTAGGATATGCCCCAAATAATTGAAAGCAGGGACTTAAACTGATACTTTTATACCATGTTCATAGCAGCATTATTCACAGTAGCCAAAAGCTGGAAGCAAATGGAATGTGGTGGTTTGAAGTTGTATGTACCCCAGAAAACCATATTCTTAAATCTAATCCATTCCTGTGGGTGTAAACTCATTATAAGTAGGACATTTTGATGAGGCTACTTCAATTGAGTTGTGACCCATATCATTCAGGATGGATCTTAATCCTATTACTGGAGTTCTTTAGAAACAGAATGAATACAGAGAGAGAAAGAGAAAGCCACGGAAGCAGGAAGCTGAAATCAATGAAACCCGGAAGAGAAGGGGGAGACTAGCAGATGCCACCATGTGCCTTGCCATGTGGCAGAAGAGCCAAGGTTTGCCAGCAGCTGGTTTTTGGGAGGAAAGCATTGCCTTGATGATGCCTTGATTTGGACAATTTCTCAGCCTCAAAACTATAAACTAATAAGTTCCCATTGTTCAGGCCGAACTGTGTCATGGTATTTGCTTTAAGCAGCCTATGAAACTAAAACACCAAGTGTCCATCAACAGAGGAATGGATAAACAGAATGTGGTATATACATAGCATGAAATATTATTCAACTGTAAAAGGGAATGACGTTTTGATACACGCAACAAAATGGATGAACCTTGAAGACATTATGTTGAATGAAATAGGCCATACATAAAAAGACAAATATTATACGATTCTATATATATGAAATGCCTAGAAAATACAAAAACATAGAGACAGAAAGTAGGTTACAAGTTACCAGGGGCTGGAAGGAGAGGGGAATGGGGAATTAATTCTTAATGGGTACAGAGTTTCTGTTTGGAGTGTTGAAAAAGTTTTGATAATGGATGGTGATGATGGTAGCACAACATTGTGAATGTAATTAATATCCCTGAATTATATACTTGAAAGTAGTTAAAATGGGAAGTTTTATATCATATTTATGTTAACACACACACAAAGAATCTCATTGCTAGCTTGATGATGAGCTACCAGAAGACTTTGCAGATTGGGAAGTGATTTCATTGAAAAGAATGAATGAACCATACCTGACCCAGTGCTTCTTAATAAAACAAAGAGAGTGCAAATGCTTTCTGGAATCTTAAAAAGGAATTGAGGGATAAGAACTAAGTGAGACCAATATTTTAATGAGTACATATTGAACTCTGGAACAGATGACCTAGAGAAGACCTTTGATTCTCTGCTATTGGAAGACATTATGTTGAGGATCTATACTTCTTTCTCATGATAACTGGTGCCAATAAAGTGACTCTGGAAAATTATTTAATGTTCATATTTTAGTTAAAGCTAAGAGAAAGCTACCTAATGGGAAAAACGCAAAAACTTGTTCTGATGACTTAAAGAGGAACCACTTTTAAAAAAACACCCAAGTAGTAATTTACTAAGACAGGCCCCCCTGCCAGGCAGGGGAAGCATGTGCTTGGGATTGTGTAGTAGACATTACCCAGGCTGGAGAGGGCTGCACATCAGCTGCTAGTAAAGAGGGCCTATCTAAAATGCTGGTAAAATTGAGACTTCAGAGGACCAAGAAAGGGGCAGAATTCACAGTATCTCTGAAGGATTCAGGGTTTTGGAATTAAAATAAAGGGAATATCTGTTAGTCCCTCCCAGTGTTTTGGATCAGGAGGTTTTCTGGGAGAATAATAGATGTTGATTTCTGCAGTCCCATCTTTAACCCTGCCATAATTTTCATTTCCTCTATAAGTTTTTTTTTTTCCAGCTAGGTAAGACTTGTGGAACTTATGGTGCAGCTTTTCTGAAAGTGTGTTCTGAGGAATACAAGTTCCGTACAATGCTATTGAATATAACAGGAACTCTGGGAGCATATGAACCTGGAAACACTGAGTTAAGTCACCTCAAATGCTTTCTTTGCTGCAGGTCTTCCCAGAGCCTTTTAAATGCTGAGGTGCACTGTGAATCTCCAGGTATCGGGTGAAAGGTGGCAGGGAGAGCTGGGGAAGGCAGGGTATCATGCATATAGAGTTCTACAAACTAATCTTATCACAAAATCCTCCTTTTCTCCCCAGGAAAATATTTTAGAAATGGTATTCCATGAAATATTCTGTGGCACACACTGTTCAAATGGAAAAAGCCCAAGATTGAGAATTAAGTTTTGGCTGCTGAACTTTGGGCATTCATTTAACTGCTCTGGGTCTCAGTTTTCAGTTTCATAATAAAGGGAGTTGGTCCTAATGGACCCTGGATTTCCTGTGTGAGCGGTTCCTCACATTCACTGCTTTCTGTCCTAAAATGTGTTCTGAGGACTCCTTTTAGGAAGAGTCAACACACCATTGGTGCAAGAGTTGCCCAAGATAAACAAAGAATAACTCGCCACCATTTCTGTGGTTTACCTATGGGTAATAGAACCAAACGGTTTTGCCTTTACCAACACACCACTAGCCAAACCTTCCTGGAAAGAACAGTTTATGCTGTTGGATGCTTTCTTGAAAGATTACTCTCAGAGAATGTGACTCACACCTTGAACTTCAAGTCCCTTGCAAACTCAGCACATTTTCTGTCAGGGCCAAGGGGATTTTTCAATGCGGAGGAAGACACAGTCATTTACCTGGGGCTCTCTGTCCGAATGATGAAGCAAACTCTAGTACCTTATAATATAGCTGTCTCTTGGAGGCTGTGCAGTGTCTTTATTCTCCTACAGGGAAAAACTGCCACAAGCATGAGTTCACCAGCCTATGTCCAAGGTTAACAGGTGGGTAGAATTTTTTGAAGTTCTCATTCATTCTTTCAACAGTTCCTTACTGAGCACTGACTAGGTACTAGGGCTCTAAAAGCTATGCTTCTCCTCAAGAAAGGATGAACACATCCTTGTCAGGCTGAGTATTATAAATTAAAACTCTTTGCTAATTTTGGAAGTGATAAATGGTATCTTAATGTGGTTTTAATTTGAATTTCAGATACTTGACATCTTACATTTAAAAAATTTATATTTTCCCTTTGATGAGTTTTCCATTTATATGTCAGAATTTTAGTACATTTTGAATAAAGACCTAATTAGGACAATACCTATAACCCATGAGCATGGTTATGATGCAAAACTGTGAGGCAGATGAAAGGGGAGGTCATGTAGGTGAGTGACACTAAATATCCACCTATGCCCTGCCCTGTCCAGCCCTGGGTCTCCTCTCTGTCCTGCCACCATGTTGTGCTGGCCACGGCACCAGCTGCCCTTCAGCCTCTATGTGTCACTCACCACCTCTAGGTGTTCTAGACTATGTGGGGGTACAAAACTCAAGCTTGGGTAAAATATAACTGTTTCTGCAGAGATGTGATACACCTATTACCCAATGACTTTATGAATTAAGGAATTTATTTACTTATCTTCTGTTCTTCATTTCTTCACATTCTAAAGAACCCTCATGGGAAAGAAGCAACATCAACAGCCTATCTGCTTGACAGAGCAGAAGCTTTTGCCTGAGTCACTTCCCCAGGGAAACCCAAATTCTCAGCAATCTCTGAAGCCAGCGTCTTTGCATCATTTCATTCTTTCCACACCCTTTATGACCCACATGCACACGCCCAAGGCAGTGTCACAGGGTTTACAGAGCAACTGACTCCTGTGGAGAATCGCTGTAGTTCTGAGGTACAGAGGATCTGGGTGGACAGCCACTTTCCTAGTAGTGAAGTTCTCCTCACCTACTTGGACCCTCTCCCACCAGCCTCCCCGTGTCTTTTTCCCCTTTTCTCCCAGCATTAACAATTGATTTCGTCATTTAGTCGGGGACTTCTTCCAAGGAAAAGTTTTTACTTTCAGGATGGAATTTTGCAAGTTAGAACATGTTTTCTACCTTAAGAGGCTTAAAGGAGTCCTTCTCTGGGCAGCCTCATTTCACAAATCTATGTGAGGCTTTGGGGCTCCAGAGTGGCTCATGATTTTGTTCCTCTTCCAGCCTGTGAGTCAGTGAAAGAGAGCCATTCCCTCTCCCTTCTCTCACTTTGGCATGAATCTGTTGAAGGCTGACCTTCTCTGAGTTATATGATTATAACATTATACAGTTATATTTCTGTGTAATTGTAAGACATCTCACATCCCACATCCATTTCCTCATGGCGACAGCGGACGTTCAAATGCTAGACAGATTAGGAGTCTGGTGTCTGGTTTTTTAGAGCTAGCATTCAAGTTGCAGTTTGTATTGGATTAGATATATTGTCCCCAAAATGTTTCTTTTACTATTAAATTTGACCATAGCCTTGTTCATATCTCCTTCTATTCGCTCATGCCCATAGATGAAGAAATGGCAGAGGTTCGAAAAAGGATACTGACATTTGGGACAATGCGCCCAAACTTTTCTTTCTTTTTAACTTCCTTTCACTTAGAGAAGTGATAAACTGTGGGCCCTGAAATAATTGTCTTCACAACCACACCATGCTTATAGTTCACACTTGCAGAGGAGCACGTGATGGAAAGACGGATGAAAAAAGAAGCAAAGGATCCAGAGAGCTTCTTATCAAAGTTAACTTTGCCGAGCCTATGCTCTTGACCAGGACCTAGTTGTGTGACCTCTGACCAGTACCACATTTTCCTCATTATTAGTAATGGGAGTGATAATTGTTACTACCTCGTAAGTTTGCTGAAGGATTGAATGCATTAATATATGTAAAACACTCAAAACAGTGTCTGGTACATAATAAGATCTCAATGAATATTAGTCATTATTACCATCATTGTTATGGTGATGATGATGATGATGACGACGATGAGAGTGGCTCCTGTAGACTGCAGATGGAAGCCTCTGGTTACCCTGAAGTAGCAGAGGACATTTAGTGTGAAGGTGATTCAGGGTACCGCGAATCACTGGATTCTGAATAGCTGACCAGCTGCAACTGGAAACATATTGCTTGACCTCCTTTTTGCTTAACATCTTAGTTGGTAAAAGTTTAATATACGTGTGCCCTTAGCCATCTTCCTGGTTTACTACATAAATAAATTGAAGTAATTTTTGTGAAACACTTTGGAAAGGAAAATGTAAGGTAACATTATTGAGATTTTCTTTTCAGCCATGAAGGTCCTCAGATACTTCTTCTCTTGTCACCAACACAGATGAAATGGAATCCACCCGCCCCCCTTTCTTTTACTGTCTTTTTTTTTTAGCTTTAGGGGTGCTGATTGTAAAAAAAGATACTTTACGGAAGTGAAAGAATTGCTGCTTTTAGAGCTTATTGTGTTAAGCTGGACCATTTCAGACATTGGCTCACATGCACAGTTTGAGCTCAGAAAGGCATCAACACAGAGAAGCACTAAGCAGGCAGTAAGAACAGAACACAAAGAATTTTATTACATCTTTGTACAAACAACAGTAGAAAACACAGTAAGTAATGCAAATGGTCTGCCTAGGAAAAAAGTAACTCAATGGACAAAATATTGGAGTGGATGCTTAGAAAGTCAGGTCACCTCTCTGCAACAGTTAAAAGAAAATTGTACTTCATTGTGAACCTACCAGCAGCCTGTGATTGATCTTAATCTTCTTAATCATATTTGCTAAAATTTATTGGGTATCATTTGTGCTCTTATCTCTTTTAATCCTCGTTAATAATCCAATGGGATGAGTATTATTATTACTTCCATTTTACAGCTGAGCAAAGAGAACTCCAGAAAGGTTAATTAACTTGCTGAAGATGATAGCTAATAAGTGGCAGAGCCAGGATTTACTCCAATTATAACCATGATGCCATAGTGCCTCGTATATTAATTAGTGGTACCTCCCAATAGCCTCTAGGTCACCTTATTAGTCAGGGTTCTCAAGAGAAATGGAACTCACAGGACATATACATGTAATAATTAAATATATATTATAAGTATTATAAGGTTTATTATAGGAATTGGTGCAGGCGACCACGGTGATTGGGCGTCTGAATTCCATAATGTGGGCTGCAAGTTGGAAACTTGATGAAGGTGATGTTGAATTCCCCAGAAGTGGGCTTTCTGAAGTAGAGACAGAAAGTCTTCTTTCTCCTACTGAAATCCTTAGTTCCTGCTTTAAGGTCTTCAACCTATTGGATGAGGAGACTCCTCCCATTGCTAAAGACAATCTCTTTTGTTGATTGTAGATATAATCATCCATAGATGCAATCAACTGACTAATGATTTAAACCCATCTACAAAATACCCTCACAGTAACTTTCAGGCTAGTGCTTGCTTGACCAAACAACTGGACACCATAACCTAGCCAAGCTGGCACAGGAAATTAACCTGTGAAAAGGTTAATGAAAATGTGTTCCCCAAAAGGAGGTCATCAGCTATGAGAGGGACAAGAAAACATCACACTGTGTAATACAGTTGTTCCTGATCTTCATTTCATCTTGAGACTGCAAACTGATGCCATTAACGAATAAACACTAGTGAAGGAAAGATATATACTGGGCCCAGTATTTCCATGATAAGTGAGCTAAGACAAGAGCCCACAAAGAGCTATGCACCACTGCTCCTCAGCAAACCATAAATAATAAAGGGAACTAATAAAATCAAATTCATGTGCATTGATATGATTACTTGAGAATTAGCCTTTCCAGAAAAAATCCAGCACATCTGCTGCTGTAACTCAAAAGAAATCAGACCCCTGGTATTTCCAGTGGACAGTTTGGATAGCTGCTTTTTAAGAATTCTGGAATAATCTTACATACTTTGGTGAATATGCAATTGACAGATAATTTACTTCCCATTCATCAACATCCTCAATGAAGGAATATGTTGGGGTGATTGATATGATTTAATGGGGGAGAGAGGGAAAAAATCAATCTGGAAACTCAGTTTTGGATAATTTATGGGCAGTATGCCATGGAAAAGACTGCATCGGTTTGAGAGCAAGAACGAGTTATGTGCATCAATAAGGAGTTTATAAATAAACATGATGCCATAACAATCTTGAACTTCAGAAGTAATCTCATTAAACAAATAAGGGACTCGGTTTCAAAGAAGGAAATCTAGGGCAGAATGCTCAGTTCAGTAGACAATCTGAGGAAGGGGAGAGCTTTTGGAAAAAATAAAAACCTCTCCTGTTAGTTGTTTTTGTTTTTAAGCTTAAATATAAGAGTACCAAAGTTCTTCATGTTATCTGAACATTGTAAGAGCAATTAAGTCTTAGAGTGAAGGGGATTTAAAATCATCTAGTCCAACCTCTTCATTTTATAAGATATAAGAAATGAGATCCCAGCTCATTTCATAATCATCTGAAGAGATTTATGTACAGTTACATGTCCAGCCAGCCTTCGTTTCTATTTACGATATTTTTAAAAATGATATTTATAATAATCTTATTATCTTTCTGATGATAAAAGTGGCAAATGCTCACTGGAGCAAAATTAGGAAAAAAAAACAAAACAGAAAAGCAAAATGGAAAAAAAGTGACTCATAATTCTACCACTTACAGCATCGTTTCATTAATATTTTGAGACATTGCTTCTCATTCTTTTCTATACATTATAGTGAGATTGTAGTTTACTAAAATGGGGTCATTCTATAAAAAATTTTTATTCTGATTTTGCTCTGGATATTTCTAATAAATTAAACGTAGCTTTATTGCTATTTGTGACTTTAAAATAATACACATTTATTTTAAAACATTCAGACAATACAGAATTTATAAAGAAGAAAATAAAAATTTCCTGGAACCCTATCATCCAAAGAACACTACTAATAATATTAAGATTTATTTTCTTCCAGAGATTTTTCTGTGGTACCCTTGTAAACCAAATGTCCCCCTGCCTCACCAACTTGTTAGTTCATATGAGGCCACTTAGAAATTAATATTAATATCTGTGAGCTCATCACTGCCTGCTGAAGCCTGTGATATCTCCCTCGATGTCTCTTCCAGTCAGTTCTGGGAGCACCTGGGAGTTCAGGGTCCCACATGGTCACCATTCCCTGCCTCCTCTGGCCTCCATCTGGATGGGGGTTCCCTGATCACAGAGCCTTGAGGGAAACCCAAAGTCCTCCCTATCTGGGTGCAGGATCTCTCTGTGAGAGGAGGCCAGCATCCTTGTCCTGCACACTGTCTCCTGGGATCCTGGGTCTGCCAAATATTTATAGTGTCAAAAGACATTAGGGTGAGAGTTGGACCCAATTATGTCTTCCCTACACATGACTCATCTGTCCCTTCTATTTAAACCAATACTTGGTGCTGGAGTTTGTAGGTGTACGTCCAAGAGACTCGAGTCTTTGGGCTTTCCATGTGCCAGCTGGCCCCGGAACCTCAGGTGAGTTGCAACACCTACTCTACAGCTCATTGGACTTACCCAGGACAACTAACAAGGAGATGATGATGGACAATGACCATCCCAAGGAACAGAGAGTCTGCAACTGCAAGCAAGATAGTCCCATCCATCTTCCCCATGGGATATAAGCCTCCCGCCCCTCAATTAGAGGTGGAGTGGGCATCACCATCCCAGAATCCTCAGGACTGGGGAAAGAACTATGGACTAGAGTGGACTTACTGGTATTCTACTATAGACATATTATGATTCTAGCAATGGAAGAAATTACAACATTGATGTGGAGGTGCTGGGGGCAGGGAGAGGGAAAAACAGTTGTAATATGGGGGCATTATCAGGACTGGGGAATCGTCCTGAATGGAACTGCAATGACAGATATAGGTCATTTTATATCACCACATAACATGCAGAACTGTGTGGGAGAGAGTGTAGACTACAATGCAAACTATGGTCCATGCTTAATGGCAAAGCGCCAGGATGCGTTTATCAATTGCAATGAATGTGCCACAATAATGAAGGATGTTTATGTGGGAGGGTGTGGGAGGTGTGGGGAGTGGGGCATATGGGAATCCCTATATTTTTTGTGTAACTTTTATGTAACCTAAGTATCTTTAAAAAAAAAAAAAATATATATATATATATATACACACACAATATATATATAAAAAAAAAGACATTAGGGCCTCCTTGGCCCTCCATAAGTTCTGCTCAGAAGCAGGGGGGATGACCCCCAACTGCACAAGTTCTATCTTCCTCTCTTGTAGGGAAGCCCTCCTCCTCCAATGCAAAACACTTCAAGCAAATTAATGGCTGAAGCCCTACTTTTGTAACCAATTTTAGCTTAGCAGGGACCATCCCTCTCCCACTCTCTCTCTTAAGCAGATGTGTTCAAAAACTTTTCATGGCACATGCTATACCTACTGTTTTGCAACCTGTTTTCTCTCTTTCTGCTTGATTAAAAAAACAGACATCTTTCTGTTTCAAAATAGATATATCTATATGTAGCATCATGTTTAAAAGTTGCCATCATATTCTAAAACCCTTCCATAAATGTATTTGATTAATTCCTTTTTTCTTGGACACTTAGCTAAGTTGCTTGAAAATTTTTAGTTATAAACAATATTTCTGTGTCATATGTGATTAGTACTCAATCTAGTGTGGAATTACTGGGTTAAACTGAATTAAAATTTAACTCTAAAAACAGTTACATAGAGGTGTAATTAACAAACAGAAAACTGCACATATTTAAAGTGTACAATTTAATAAGTTTTGACATATGTTTTGACATATATATACTTGTGAAACTCTCACCAAAATCAATAATAAATATATCCATCACACCCCAAATCTTCCACATGCTCGTTTTTAATCCCTCTCTGCCCCTTCTCCCTGCACCCTGCTCTCCTTCCTCCTATCCCCAGTCGACCATGGAACCTCTACCTTAGTTTGCATTTCCTAGAATTTTATATAAATGGACTCATACAGTAAGACTTATTTTTAAAAGTCTGACTTCTTTCATTCAGCATAATTGTTTTGTGATTCATCCATGTGGTAACATGTATAATAGTTCCTTTTTATTGCTGAGTAGCATTTCTTTGTTTGGCTATATCACAGTTTGTTTATCCATTAATTTATTGATGGATATTTGAGTTGTTTCCAACTTTTGGCTATTACACATAAAGCTGCTACAGACATTTGTGTACAAGTGTTTCTATGGACAAATGCTTTAATTTCTCTTGGGTGGAATGGCTGTATAATAAAGTAGGTATATGTTTAACTTTTAAAGAAACTGCTGCACTATTTTCCAAAGTGGTTGTACAACTTTATATTCCCATGAGCAGTTTATGAGAGTTCCAATTCCAATCCATCCTCGACAAGGTTTGGTATGGTCAGTCCTTTTAATTTTAGCCATTCTAGTAGGTGTGTAGTGGTATCTCACTGTGTTTTAATTTGCATTTCCCCAGTGATTAATGTTATTGAGCATCTGTTCATGTGCATGTTTGCAATCCATATATCTCAACTGATTAAGTATTTTTGACAAATCATTTGCTTATTTTTTTTTAAATTGGCTTGTTTACTTTAACTGAGCTTTGAAATTGTTTTAAATATTCTGGACACAAATTTTATCAGATACATGATTTGCAAATATTTTTTTCCAGTCTTTGCTTGTCTATTCATTTCTCTTAATACTGTCTTTAGAAAAGCAGACATTTAAAAATATATAATAAACTTTATTTTTAAAGAGGTTTTAGATTACAGAAAAGTTACATCGAAATTATGAGGGATTCCCATGTACCTCCCTCCCTCTCCCACATCATCCCCTATTCTTTTAAAATGTAGCAGGTTTTAAAATACAGATACTTTATCATGATGTAATAAAGTACAGATACTTTTTTATGATGTATCTGTAAAATATGCTCATTAAAAATGCACATTTTAAAAAATGACTCACTTTTGGTAAGGACCTACCAACAGTGATCACCTACAGTGATAATCTGAAAAATAAAACCATCATTGTGACATTTATTAGTACTTCACACATCTAACAAATACTGAAGGAGGCAACTACCATTGTTATAACTTCTTTAAAGCCAAAAACTTAAGCACAAATCAGAATTAAGAGAAACTTCAGAATGTTCACATTTGCATGCATTGTTGGCTAAATTTTCAAAGATTCCACATATAAGAAAACCACAACTTTGAATCAAAATGAATATTAAAAACATTTAAGCCTTGTGACAATCTTACTCTACATAAGCAAGAAAAACAGAGTGAGTAGTAACAGCAATATATTTCTAGGAGAGAAAGCAATCATTTATTTCCTTTATCATAAAACAAAAGTCAATGGGTCAACATTTTAATGTTGACTCATTCTATTCAAGAATTTGCTTTTCAAGTTGTGTCTTTAAACATAACTTATCAAAGCATAGTCCAAATACTATACAATAATGCTACCATTTAGATTTAAATGCTTCATCTGACTTATCTTACAAACAGGAGTTTTGCTCTGTTTCTCCAGAATAAATGTCCCTGTGTCTAAAACTTTGAATAATAATTAAAAAAAGACAGATTCAAATAATTCATGCTATGCATTTTCCTTCATTGGGCTTTGATAAACTCTTCTCCAAATCTCTCACCCTTGATTTTTCCTTTTATGTTGCAGCACCCTCTTTAGTATCTTTTGCAAAGCTGGTCTTTTGGTAACATAGTCTATCAGTTTTTGTTTGTCTGTGAAGACTTTGAACTCACCCTCATTTGTGAAGGACAGCTTTGCCAGATACAGAATTCTTGGCTGGCAGTTTTTCTCTTTCAGTACCTTAAATATATCATACCATTTTCTTCTCTCCTCCCTGGTTTCTGATGAGATGTCGGCACTTAATTTTATTGCGTTTCCCTTGTATGTGATGCTTTGCTTTTCTCTTGATGCTTTGAAAATCCTCTCTTTATCTCTGATATTTGTCATTCTGAATAGTAGGTATCTTGGGGTAGGTCTATTCAGATTTATCTTGTTTGGGGTGCGTGGTCCTTCTTGGGTATCAATATTTATGTCCTTCATAAGTGTTGGGAAGTTCTCAGTCATTATTTTCTCAAATATTCTTTCTGTCCCTTTTCCATTCTCTTCTCCTTCTGGTGCACCAATAATGTGAATGTTTGTGCATTTTGCATTGTCATTCAATTCCCTGAGACTCTGTTCCATTTTTTTCTAATCTGTTCTCCTGTCTTTTCTAGTTAAGATTTCTGTCCCCAAAATCACCCATTTTGTCTTCAAGCAATTCAAAACTGCTCTTATGTGCCTCTAATGTATGTTTAATCTTGTCCATTGTGTCTTTCATTCCCATAAGGTCTGTTACTTTTCTTTGCAGGCTTTCAAATTGTTCTTTATGCTCTCCCAGTATCTTCTTAGTATCCTTTATTTCCTTAGGCATATTTTCTTTAAATTCTTTGAAGTTATTTAGGAGAGTTGTGTGATTATAACTGATCAATTGTATTAAATTCTGTATCTCTTCAGGATATTTGGTTTGTTCTTTTGGCGGGCCATCACTTCCTGTTTCCTAGTATGGCTTTTAATTTTTTGCTGATGTCTAGGCATCTGAATATGTTGGTGTATTTACTCTGATGGCTAATTTCTCTCTTGCCTATTGTTTTTTTCCACAGCTCTCCTTTGAAATTTGGTTCAACTTATTCTCATTCTTTAAAATTGCCCAGTTTAAGTTTTCAAAATCGAGCCAGGGACTCACTATGGGGTGCAGATTTTCTCTCAGGGGTTGGATACAGAGAGCGCCAACAGTTTTTGTCCATGCAGTTTCCAGACTGGCCAGCAGATGGTGCTAGTCAACTCACCTTTCCATGGAGGTGTTTTACTCTGGGCTTTCTGGTGTTCCTGTGTTGAACCTCCAGATTCAAAGCGTGTTCTGCTGGCCAAATTCACTGAAGAAAAACACACTGACCTCCCCTCCTTTTTCCTTGAAACAGCTAACAGGGAGGAAGATGTCTGTTCCGCTCTCAGTCAACTACAGTGAGATAGGGGTTTTACCCCAGCTTAATATCTTGGGGGCAGGGGAGGGGAGCCCTTCCCGGCTGCCTCAGGGGCTTGATGACTCATGTTACCAAGCTTGGTCTCTCTGTCCCTTGCCCTCCTGGGAGTTGTGTAGCACTGTCCTTGTCTGCTGACCCCCAAAGCAGGTCTCCTGGGCAACTTTTGTTCTTTCTCCGTTGTCTTTGTGAGAGCATTCAGCTCTGCCTGTCAGTCCGTGGCCATCTTCAGCATTTTTCATTTTGATGAAGTCCATTTGAAAATTCGTTCTTTTATAGATCATGTTTTTAGTGTCATATATAAGAAAACTTTGCCTAACTCAAGGTCTCAGATTTTCTTCTACGTTTATTTCTAGAAGTTTTATAGTTTTAGATTTTACATTTAGATCTGTCATCCATTTTGAGTTAATTTTTGGATATGATGTAAACTATGCATCACATTAATTTCCTGAAAGAGTTTGTGCAAGATTGGTATTATTTATTCTTTAAATATTTGCTAGAATTCACCAGTGAAACTATTTGAGTCTAGGGGTTTTCTTTGTGGAAAAGATTTTTAACTACAAATTTTAATTTCTTAATAGATATAGGGCTAGTCAAGTGATTTACTTCTTCTTGAGTGAGCTTTGTTTGTTTCTTTCAAGGAATTTTTCCAAATTGTTGAATTTATAGGCATAAAGTTGTTCATTATATTCCTTTATTATCATTTTAATGTTTGTAGACTCTGTAGTGATGTCACCTCTTAAATTCCTGATATTGGAAATATGCATCTGTATCTTCTCTTTCTTTTCCTGATCATTCTGGCAAGAGCTTTATCAATTTTATTGATCTTCCCAAAGAACCTGCTTTTATACTTATTAACTTTATTATTTTTTCTATTTTCTATTTTGTTGATTTCCACTTGTTCTTTATTATTTCCTTTCTTCTACTTATTTTTTGTTTCATTTTCTCTTCTATTTCTAATTTTTTAAGAAGGAAGCTGATGTAATTAATATATCTTTCTTCTTTTCTAATATAGGCACTTAGTGCTATAAACTTCTATCAAGTACTGCTTTAACATCTTACATATTTTGATATGTAGAATATTCATTATCATCCAATTTAACATAATTTCTAATTCACTTTTTATTGGGTTGTTTAGAAGTATATTATTTAGTTTCTAATATTTGCGGGAGTTTTTCAGAGTTCTTTCTGCTATTCATATCTAATTTAACTCTATTATGGTCAGAACATATACTTGGTATCAGTTGAATCATTTGAAATTTAAATTTATCAAGACTTGCTTTATGGCTCAGAAAACAATCAATCTTAATAAATGTTCTGTGTACATGTGGAAGAATGTTATTGGGGAAATGTTCTATAAATGCCAATTAAGTCAAGTTGGTCAATAATAATGTTCAAATATTTTATATCCTTACTGAGTTTTTTTGTCTACTTGTTCTTTCAATTATTGAAAGCAAGATATTAAAATATCTGACTATAATTGGTGGACTTGACCTAGTTTTCCTTGTAGTTCTATCAGTTAAAAAATTTTTTTTGTTAGAGAAGTTGTAGGCTTATAGAAAAATCATGTATAAAATACAGAGTTCCCATATATCACCCTATTATTAACACCTTGCATTAGTGCCATACATTTATTACAATTCATGAAAGAGTTCTATCAGCTTTTGTTTCATGTAGTTTGAAGTTCTGTTATTAGGTAGCTTTGAAATCTATTTTTCCTGATAGTAATATAGCTGCTCAACTTTCTTTTGATTAGTATTAGCACGGAATATCTTTTCCCCTATTTTTACTTTTAACATATTTATGTTTTTGCATTTGAAGTGTGTTTCTTGTGGTCAGTGTATAATTGGGATTGCTTTTTTATCCACCCTGACAATCTCTGCTTTTTAATTGAGTATTTAGACCATTTACATTTAATGTGCTTATTTATATAGTTACATTTAAATCCATCATCATGCTATTTTGTTTCTATTTGTGCCCCCTTTCTTCTTTTGTGTGTCTTTTTTTTTTTTAATTGAATATTTTTAATATTTCCATTTTATCTTTTCTGTTGGCATAGTAGCTATAACTTTTTGTTTTTTACTTAAGTGGTTGCTTTAGGATGTATGTATACATCTTTAACTTATCACACCCTACAGTCAAGTGTTACTACATGACTTCACATATAGCATAAGAACCCTATAGCAGTATGCTACTATTTCTCTGTTCTTGACCTTTGTTTTATTGCTGTCATACATTTTACTTTTACATGTGTTATAAGCCCCACACTTCATTGTTAATAATTTTTGTTTAAAGAGTGAATTATTGTTTAAAGAGATTTAAATATTGGGAAAAACCAATATATTTATTCCTGTAGTTACCATTTTTGTTTCTCTTGTTTCCTTTGTGTAGATCCACATCTGATATCATGTTCCTCTTACACAATAGAATCCTTTAATATTTCTTTTAGTGGGGGTCTGATAATACTGAGATCTTTCAGCTCTGGTATGTCTGAAAAAGTATTCATTTTGACTTGGTTTTTGAAAGATACTGTCTCTGGATATTGAATTCTAGGTTGGCAGCTTTTTTTCTTTCAACACTTAAAAGATCTTGCACCATTGTTTTGCTTTTGATGAAAAGTCTGATGTCATTCTTATTTTCACTGCTCTGTAAGTAATGTGCTTACATTAGTACATAAGTAATGTACATTGCTGCTTTGAAATGTTTTTCCTTATTCCTGGTTTTGGATTATTTGTACTTATTTAATTCTTGTGCTTGGGAGTTTGTTGCAGTCCTTGGACTTTGGAATGTATAGTGTTCATCAAATTTGGAAAAAATTTGGCCATTATTGCTTCAAACATTTTTCTGCCCCCTCTCTTTTGGGGACACTAATTATACATATATTAGGTTTTCGATTTGTTTCACAGCTCACTTATGCTTTGTTCATTTTGAAATTTTTCTCTGTGTTTCATTTTGGATAGCTTATCTTTAAATTCACTCATCATTTTGGATAGCTTTATCTTCAAATTCACGCATCTTTTCTTCTGCAGTGTCTAATCTGTCATTGATACAATCAAGTGTATTTTTCATTTTATACATTGTAGATTTCATGTTTAGAAGTTTGATTTGAGTCTTTTAAAAAAAAATATCTTCCATGTCTCTGCTTAACTTTTGAATGTATGGAATACAGTTATAATAACTGTTTTCATGTCCTTGGCTGATAATTCTAACATTTGTGTCAGTCCTGGGTCAGTTTTGATTAATTATTCTCCTCATTATGGGTTATATTTTCCTGGTTCTTTGCATGAATGTTAATTTTTTATTGGATGCCAGGCATTGTGAATTTCACCTTATTGAGTATGGGATATTTTGCTTTTCTATAAATATTCATGAACATTTTACTAGGATGCAACTAAGTTACTTGGAAACAGTTTGATAGCTTTGGTTCTTGCTTTTAAGATGTTAGGCAGGACCAGAGTAGTGCTCCGTCTAGGGATTATTATTTACCACTACTGAGGTAAGATCCTCTATACTCTATCCAATGAATTATGAGGTTTCCCAGTCTGTCTTATGGAAACACACCCTATATCCAGCCCCATGTGAGTGCTGGGACTCTTTCCTCTAACCTATTGAGTCATTCTTTCCCTAACCTTGAATAGTTTCCATACATGCATGTGTTGATCACTTACTTAACTGAGTCTCCAAAGGGGAACCTCTGTAGGTCTTTCTGTGCATCTCTTTCCTTTCCAGTATTCTTTCCTGAGAATTCTAGCTTAATCTCCCCAGACTCTCAGGTCCCTCTTCTCAACTCAGGGAATCAGGTGAGTTTGGCCTGGATTCCCCTTTCCTGCATCATGGTCTGAAAACTCTCAAGGAAGTAAGCTGAAGCAGTTGTAGGGCCCACTTTATTTCTTTCCTGTCTTTCAGGAATCACATGGTTCATTGCCTCATGTGCAGTGTCTTGAAAACCATTTTAATATATATTTTGCCCTTTGTTTTATTTTGTTTTGTTTTGTTTCAGATGGGAGAGTAAATCTGGTCCCTTTTACTACATTTGGCTGGAAGCAGAAGACGTATTTACATTTTGGAGGGTTTTGATACATATTGCCATATTGCTTTCCAGAAAGGCTGTACTAATTTATTCTCTTACCTGCAGTGTGGGAGAATGCCTGTTTCTTTGCATTTTAACTAACATTGGGTAGAATAACAATAACTACCATTTATTAGTTGACATTGTGTTAGTACCGTGTATAGATAATCTAATTTAATTCTCTGTATATCCCAATGATAATTGTATTTGCTCCATTTATAGATGAAGAGTGAAATTTACTGAGGCTATATCACTTGGCCAGAAACATCAGATAATAAACAGCAGGTTAGTTGAACTCAAGTTTATCTATCTTCCAAGGCCACCATTTTATTAAAAATGTGCTAATTTGATAAGTGGCAAATATTATTTTTAATGTATGATTCTTTGAATTACCAGTGAAATATAATGTACTTTCATCTCTCTCTCAGCCATTTGTGTTTCCTTTTTGGTGGACTTGATTGCTTATATTCTTTACCTTATTTTCATTAGTTTCAAGGAGCACTCACAGGATCTGAGTCAGTACCGAGTGGCTAAGGGCAAAGAGGCAAGTCATACACTTCAGATTCCTGCCCAGAAAGGGTCTCTGTGCTCAGAGGCTGTGCAACAAGAGGAAGGATGGAGTGGAATGGAGAAGCTAAGCCAAAGTGCTCTGAAAGCCAGAGTGAGTTTATTACCTAACCCAGAACATAAACTAACTAGCTCTTTGTTAGCAGCAAATAGAGGTGTAATTAATGTCCAAGAGCCAAATTCTGTTCACAGTTCCTTCCAACAGTGAGCTGCCTGTGTGTCTTTGCAGGTGGTAGCCAGAGATCTGGATTTACTGGCAACCTTGTAGAAGTGACTGAGGGATTTTGGCAAAGGGAACTGTGTTGATCAAGTCTGAGATTAGTCAGATCCTGGTCTGTAATGTATACTTGGGCAAAATAACACTCCTTATTTAAAATAAAGTCTTGTTCATTTTTTGGCCCATTTCATTGAAAAAAAAACACACTTTACAATTTAGTTGATTTCCTCCATCACCCTGCTTCAGCAGCTGACAGATCAAAGGTAAGTAAAGATATGGTTATCTGGAACTGCAGGTTTACATCAAAAAATTTGAAAGTTATTTTTAATAGTCCAAATTTCTTTGATTATACTGAGTCTAATGCAAGCATGTGCAAGCAAGTTTTATGTTAAGGAGGGCAATTCCCCAAATGAATACATATTTGTTGACTAAAACTGACATGGCCTCCTTCACAGTCATATTTCATTTGTCAGATCAAATTATAATCTGTAGATTGTCCAATATCAACCTTCTCAACAATCTTTAAATAAACAATTTGGCTCTGTATACCAAATTGGTTGTATACAAACCTTTTTTGGTTGCAAAGGTTGTAGTTATACATAAAATGTGCATATGAACATATTCACAAATATCTCAAGACCATTATTAGTTTGGGTATTTACCATGAAGAACTGGAAGATGTTCAAGGTTATTCCTGGGATTCATTTGCAAGGGGAGTTCCTGTGTATGGTAGTTTGAGACAGTATGTACCCCAGAAAAGATCATGTCCTTCGAGCTAATCCATTCCTGTGGGTGTGAACCTATTGTAGGTGGGAACTTTGATTAAATTACTTCAGTTAAGGGCCTTTGATTCGATTACTGCAGTAAGGCATGACTCAGGGTGGGTCTTAACCCTCTTACTGGAGTACTTTATGAACAGGATGGATATGGAGAGAGGGTGCAGGCTGCAGAGACAGAGAGAAACCCTCAGGAGCTGAGAGAGAAAGTCCTGGAAGCCAGAAGCTGAAGACAGCTAGATGGAAGTCCCTCCCGTCCCACATCATAAAAGGCAATTCACTCAACAAGTTTTTATTGAGTGCTTATTATGTCCCAGGCCCTGGGCTTAGATCCAAATGTCCAGAGTTAAACAGGATATTTCTTTCTTGGGCTAATTAACTTCGACCAGTCTTTCCATCAATTCATCCATCCATCTACTTTATTCATCATCTATTGAACATCTACTATATATTTGACACTATTAGAAGTGATGGGTATATTGAGATGAATAAGACAAGGTTCTTGCCCTTAATGCTTACACGAGTAGGAAGACAGATGTGTAATTAGATTATAGTACAACTAGAGAAGTGTGGCAACAAGATCACATACTAGGTCATAGAAGTTTTACTGAGAAGAGCGATGATGAAAGTTTACACTAAGAGTTCTTGGGGGGGAGGGAGGTGAGTTGAATCAGCCCATCTTAATTTGCCACATCTGCTATAACAAATACCATAGATTGGTTGGCTTAAATAGGATTTTATTGTCTCCTATTTATTTTGGAGGCTAGAAGTCCAAAGTCAAGGTATCATCAGGCCATGCTTTCTCCAGTCTGTAACATTCCGGTGGTGGCTTGCCAGCCATCGTCTGTCACTGTCTCCTTCCATCTCCTCCTCTGGCTTTTACTTCTGTGTCCAAATTTCCTCTCTTTATAAGGGCTCCAGTCATATTGGATTAAGGCCAACCCTGATTCAGTTTGGCCTCATCTTAACCGGATCTTTCAAGATCCTATTTACAAATGAGTTCACATTCAAAGGACAGAGATTAGGACTTGGCACATGTCTAATGGAAAATATGTTTCAATCCCCAACACAGCCCTTGTAGTGCAGTAGAGAGTAAAGGAGAAGCTGAGAGGAGAGATAGTTTCACTAGCAGAGGGAAGAATAGTTCCTTAGTGCATGTTCAGCCTGGACTTGAGTCTTGGAAACTATGGATGGCAATAATAGTAGCTGCTATTTATTGAAGGCACACATTATCACATTTGACTTTTATAAATGAGACCAAACCTGCAATTTGAACCACAAATTAATGTTCTTGAAACTCTACTGCCTCTCCTAAGCAGTCAAAGAAATTGAACTGAAAACTTGTTCTGAAATTTTCTGGGGAAGGTATGGCCTGAGAAACTGGGTTACATGTGTGTAGGCCTCGACTCTTGAGTATGTATTTGCAAATCTCCATAAAGTCTTAGGGAGAGAGAATGGCATTGCTCAGAAGTAGGCAGTGAGATGGTGTTTGCAAGAGGTTTATTAGGCATCAACACCTGTGAAAGGAAAGGGGTGGAAGCAAGTCTGGGAGCAGGATTCAGACCTGACAAAACATTGGTCAGTCTGGAGCAAGCAGTGCCCATCAGGGTTGTCCAGCATTGGGTGGAAATGGCCCGCCTTTATATGCTCACAGGAAGGATGTGACCTCAGACAAGATGGCTCCACAGAACTGTCTAAAGGCTGTCTGTTGGCCTCATTCCTCAAGCATGCAACAAGCCCTCCCTCGTTGGGAGGTATATTTCCATAACTACCCCAGGGCTAAAAGCTAATCTTATCACTTGTGGAATTGGTTATCCATTAGCTTTCGTTCAAAGCCTGGCTCTGACAGTGGCAGATTTCTGAACCTTCCTATGCCTCACTTTCCTCAACTCTAAAGTGTGTGTGTGGGAGGGATATGGGGTAGAGGGTAGTAGTGGTAATCTGCTGGAGTTGTAGTGAAGATGAAAAGAGATATGTCTTGTTAGCGTGCCTTGCATATAGCAAGCACCCAATAAATGCCAGTAATTATTCAAGCGCTTTTAAAATCTGAATGTTCTACATTGAGTGGCAGAAACCCCCTACCCAAAACATTTTATGGCAAATTGCCTCCTCTCACAGAATTGAAAATATACACATTAATTTTACTCAACAAGTTTACATTAATTGACTTCAGTTTTCACAGCAGGAAGAGAAAAATCATTGTGAATAATTTTGGAAATATGCAAAAAGTTAATATTTTTGTTTGTAAATGTCTTTCTTAGGCAGAAAACTAATTAAGTTGAAAGTGAAAAATAACTTTATGAAGATCTTATTTTCCCAAATTCACTCCATTGCCTTCCTTTTTTTCTCTTTCTCTCTTTGCCCTCCTTTTTCAATCCGTGAAATTTAGAGCACGGACCTCCCTCTTTGCTGACTCTCCTGTACTGCACAGGATAGCCCAAGTAGATGCTGCCTCTCGGGTTCCCCTGGGGCTTCCATTGAGTTTATGTTTCTTAGGGACTTAAACCGTGTCTTCATCTTCTTTTGGTAGCTCCTATATTGCAGTATGTACTTTTTACTTTTTAAATTTTTTTTATTTTACCAGGAGGTCCAGGGGATCGAACCCGGATTCCTCCATATGGCAAACGGATGCCCAACCACTTGAGCCACATCCGTCCCCAGTATATACTTTTATCAGTTAAAGATAAAACAATGGAAAAGTGTAATTTAGATGCATCTGGGACTAATTTGTTCCCACAGAAAGGAGCACAGATGACATAATTTTCTGAAGCTAAGGTACTCAAGATTTCTCTAAATCCATCCTGTTTGGATTCTAACACTTGGCTCAGTAACAGTATTTCTATAAATACATATAAAATAAAAAATCTGTGGTAGATGGCCAGGGAACGCTTGATGACCAAGATCCTCTCTTCTTTAACATTTAAACTGACTTTTAATTTAGCAGCAGATCTGTCTCTTCAGGGAAGCAAGTTCTCTTCCTCTTTTCCCATGTACTCAAACAAACACCTTTCCTTCTGAATATGGGATTAAAGCTATGGGAGCTGAAAGACCCAGGGTTGGATCCATAACTGCTGACCATGCCTGACTCCAAGCAGCCTGGCACTGCCCCAGTCACCCACATGATTGTCAAGATCAGAGGGGGCATATGAATGGAGTGGGTAGGAAGAGACAGGAAGAGTTCCGGGTGCTTCAAAGCATAATTACTAGATATCAGTGTCTCATCAACATTGCAGTCATAATATCGATTAAATCTCTTAAAGACCAAATTAGCATCCAAGGCGCAGTATCCAACATCCTGCAGTTTTTCTGCTGTCAGAAGGAAAGATTGGAAATGCTTTTCGTGTGTGTGTGTGCATTCCTGCTTCTTACTCCTGATGTGATTCTGCCTCTTTTGTAGCAACTTAAAAAATTCTCTACCTTCTGCATAAATAGACAGGCTTTTTAAACACAGCATCCTTGAGAAGGCAAAAGCCTCATCTTCCACACCACACAGGCAGCGAAGTACAGCTCTCCTCTTATCACCTGTCTGAAGATGCCCTGGGGCTACTACAATTCCCAGATAAGATGGGGTTATGATAGTTTCCCAGTTGCCTCATGATTTCTATTTTCCTGGTGATTTTTAAAAATAACAAGTACTTTATAAAAAGCATTTTGGAGTCTTTAAAGACTAATTATGAATACATTGGAAGTCCACTATTATTAAATGAATAGTCTTACAGACCTAGGAAAAACATTTTGCGCGACTCAGTGGGGCCCCTGGGCATATTTCAATGGGTTTCATAGGCTTCTCACAATACTGGGTTGTCTAAAAAGGGGAAGTTCTGCCCGGGTGATTATTTGCATAGGCAGTGAGCATGGTAAAAACTGGCTCCAGAAAAGCCTCTCATGGGATGCTCTGGCTAGAACAGGTACAACTTTGTGCCTCTTCTCTCTGACCCTGGGGACTTTCAACTGGATTAGCCAAAGGTACTCCCTATTGATTCCAGCCTTTGAGGGGCCACATCTTCACCACCTCAGTTCCCCACCCAGTCCAGCTCACTTTTGTCGCTGCAGTCCTGGCTTGGTCTCCTGGAATCAGCAAACCCCAGGAAATGCTAATCAACTTGGGACTCTGAGACCCAGATTTTGAAGGAAGGCAGGGTTCACCCTCATATGGGTACTTGTATCTGGAAATAGCCAGGTATCTAAGTAGGAAAGGCATGGATTTGGAGCTACGGGTACTAGGTTTGAATCTTGGCTCTTCAAGGATGAACTATGGGACCTTCAACCAGTCACTTCTGCTCTCTGGGTTATAGTTAATTTGTCTGAAAAAATGAGAGAATTTTACCAGGATCTCTGAGTTATTTTCCAGTTCCTAAAATGTGCAATGTTTTCATTTCTGGCTGCACATTAAACTCACCTGGAATACTATTTAAATTTTTTTCTTCCTTCTTTATTTTTATTAGAGAAGTTGTAGGTATGCAGAAAAACCATGCAGAAAGTACAGAGTTCCCATATATCCCCTGCACTCACAGTTTTCCCTATTAACACTTTGCACTAGTGTGGTACCTTTGTTACATTTTATGAAACACTATTATTATAATCATATGGGCCTATAATCCAGAGTTTACATTAGGTTTCATTGTATTGTACAGTTCTATGGGGTTTTTTTTGACATTTTTATTCTAGCAATATATATTCAACCTAAAATTTCCACTTTTAGCCACATTCAAATACATAATACAATGGTGTTAAATACATTCACAATGTTGTGCTACTATCAGAACCATCCATTACCAAAATTTTTCCATCATTCCAAACAGAAACTCTGTGTAATTAAGCATTAACTTTCCATTCCCTACCTCCACCCCAGCCCTTGGTAAGCTGTATTCTAGTTTCTGACTCTATGAATTTGCCTATTCTAATTATTTTGTATCAGTGAAATCATACTATATTTGTCATTTTGTATCTGGCTTACTTCACTCAACATGATGTCTTCAAGGTTCATTAATGTTATTGCATGTAACAGAACATCATTCCTTATTACTGCTGAATAATATTCCATTGAATATATATATCACATTTTGTTGATCCATTCATCTGTTAATGGACACTTGGGTTGCTTCCATCTTTTAGCAATTGTAAATAGTGCCACCATGAATATTGGTGTGCAAATATCTGTTGGAGTCCCTACTTTCAATTCTTTGGGGTATATACCTAGAAGTGAGATTGCTGGGTCATATGATAATTCTAGGCTTTCTGAGGAACCACCAAATTGTTTACATAGTGACTGCCATTTTACATTTCCAGTAACAATATACGAGGGTTTCTATTTTCCTATATCTAACACTTGTTATTTTCTCTCCTTTTAAAATAGTAGCCATTCTAGTGGGTATGAAATGATAACTCATTGTGGATTTGATTCGCATTTCTCTAATGGCTAATGATGTTGAACACTTTTTCCTATGTTTATTGGTCATCTTTATATCTTCTTTGAAGAAATGTCTATTCAAGTCTTTTGCTAACTTTTTAAGTGGATTGCTTGTCTATGTGCCCTGGAGTTAAAGGATTTCTTTAGGTATTTTGGATATTAAACCCTTATCTGATATGTGGTTTCCAAATATTTTCTTCCATTCTGTAGGGTGTCTTTTTTTTTTTTTTTTCACTTTCATGTTGAAGTCCTTGATGCATTAAAGTTTTAAATTTTTATGAAGTCCCATTTACCTGGGTTTTTTTTCCTATGTTGGTCATGCTTTCGAGGTAAAGTCTGAGAAACCATACCTAACACAAGGTCCTAAAAATGCTGTCTCATGTTTTCTTCCAGGAATTTTATAGATTTGGCTCTTCTATTTAGGTCTTTGACCCATTTTGAGTTAATTTGGTGTGAGGTCAGGGTCTTCCTTCATTCTTTTGCATGTGGATATCCGGTTTTCCCAGCACCATTTGCTGAAGAGAAAACTCTTTCCCCTTTGAGTGGACCTGGCATCCTTATAAAAAATTAATTGGCCATAGATTTAGTTTATTTTTTAACTCTCCATTCAATTCTATTGGTCTATATGCCCGTCCTTGTGCTAGTATCATGCTGTTTTGATTACTGTAGCTTTTTAATAAGTTTTAAGATTGGGAAATGTGAGTCCTCCAACTTTGAGATCTTTCTTCTTTTCAATATTAGCATATAGAGCTGTAAATTTCTGTCTCAGCGCTGCCTTTGCTGCATTCCATACGTTTTGGTTTGTTATGTTTTAGTGTTCCTTTGTCTCAAGATATTCCCTAATTTCCCTTGCAATTTCCTCTTTGACTCATTGGTTGTTTAAGACTGTGCTGTATAATTTCCACATATTTGTGGATTTTCCACTTCTCACCTGTGGAGTTTTTAAAGCATACTAATGCTCAGACCACAGACCCAGAGATTTTGACTCAATTGGTTTGGGTTGGGGCCCAGGTACAAGGGCAGAATCAGGTTTCCGGGTCTTAAAGAGCATACAATTTGAGGGACCTCTTTAAGAAGAACAAAAGAACATCTTATGTTTGCAAATTTACAAAATTATCGTCTTGTGAATACATTGCTGGTGTCTCTCCCACCTCACAGGCCTTGGGGGGGATGGGATGCATTTCTCCATTTCTCTGCAAGTATGCAAACCTGAGGTTAAGTTTCATTGCTCTAGAGTAAACTAGGGGTGTCCAGGCATCAATAAGTTGTAAAAGCTCCCCAAGTGATTCCAATATGCAAAATTCCAATGTGAGACTCCTTAGGTCAGATTCTGAATTCTAAAATTGATGCCCGAGAGGATGAATGTGAAAGCAAATTGTAATCCATATTGCTCTAAATGGAACATCCCTGTTTGGAAATCTCCACTCTGTGCATCTCACCCCTAATTCCCACTTACCACCAAGGCTCAGAGTTGAGGTCAGCTCCTCCAGGAAGCCTTCCCTAATTCTCTGGTTAGGTATTCTTTTATGCATATGTCTCTGACAGAGCCCTTACTATAGTCTATTATAATTATCCCTTTACACTTATTTCTTCCTCACTAAAATGTGAGCTCCTTGAAAGCAGGGATTATGTTTGCATCTTTGCATGTCCAGGACCTAGCACAGTGCCCAGGACAGAAGAGGCCCTCACAAATTCTTGTTGAAAGAATGAACAAAACAAATTGTTCAGTATTATTATTTTCACACAGACCACCTCTGCCTTTTCCCCCTATATTATATTTTCTGGCCTCTTTCCTTGATAAATAATCAAGACATCACACTTGAAATCCAATCAGATTATCTTTCTTTACAAATGTAAGCTCTTAAAACCCTACCAGATATCTAATAAAAAACTAGAATAACCATTGGTGGCATTGCTGAGGCAGGAGGATATGTGCACAGAATATGGGTTAATTAGACAGGAACCTGGCAAGAAACAGAAAGCCTACTCAGATGAGATTATGAAGATAATTTCAGGTAGGGACTATTTACAGGGGTGTGTGCAGGTTAAAGGGAACCAATAAGGGAAATTGAGGGACACAGGGACTAGTAATGGAAGGAAACCATTACCATCCACATCTGAAAAAGCAAAGAAAGGAAACAATGTTACCCCAACCAAATTAAGAGCTGGAGCCCAGAAGAGGGGCTGCCCAATAGGAGCTCTAGTTCTACAGGGATGATGTCACCACTAGAACGATGGTGCTGAAGAAGGCAGGAGCACAGTACCTCGAGCTCTTTCTCCTCCCAGTCTCCTGCTGGTGCCTCCCATTGACTGAAACCAATTGGAAGCCAGAGGCAATGGAGCCTGAGCGATGCAGTACATACGGATCAGTTCCCCTGACCCCAGCACAGAGCTGGGCAGAGAAAAGTGGAAATTGGATCTGAGAGGGAAGATTAAACAGAAAAACCAGCACAATGAATTGAGCGATGTTCTATTGCAGAGAGGGGAGGACATCATGTGCTGTCATCTATATCTGTAATAGGTAGATATGGCTTAAAGTGGTTCTGCTATACTTATTATTTGAAGTGAAAAACTTACCAAACTAGGAAACTCTAGGCAGATTATAACTAGCTTAAAATTAAGGATAGATAAAACATTTCTATCATTCAGCTGTTATTTTTAAGGAAAGGGAAAACCAGCATGCAGGGGTTTTGACCCTACCTTCCTAGCTCTGTTCCTCATTTTTGAAAATAATTGTTCTTTTTTCTATTGAAATCTTATTTTCTCCCATGCCCCACAGCTCTTGGCACCCACTTCTTTCCCTACCACCTCCTACCGTCACCTCAGATATTTCTAAGGGATTCTCCTTCTCAGTGTAAGGATCAGAGTTTTGTCCAATAGGGACAAGCTTATACCTTAGCTCTTTGCCCCTGTGCAAGGCTAATTACCCCCATGGACCATATAATTTGGGGCCCACTGGTTCCCTCCTCAGCTGGAACCCATTTCCCACCTCGAAGGGGAACAGGGACAGCGACAGCAGGTTCTGTGCACCACGGGAAGGTAAGGCTCAGGAAGGACTCACACGAGGTGATTACAGTGGTGGAGGAGGCCAGCAGGGCACCCCAGCTCCCACTCCCCCTGTTTCCCATCTGCTTCTGCTCACCTTACTGACCCATCTACCTCACACACAGGGGGTCACCAGAAGCAGAGAGAAGAGCACACATTCAGAGGGTTTGCCAGAGGCTTTCTTTCACCTTGGCCCTTCAGTCTGGATGCCACCACCGTTTCTCTCTGCTTCTCTCACTGTAGTTTCCACAGTTGGGAGAATGCCAACGTAAGAGGACAAGAGGTAGGTGGGATCCCTTGGTTTCTCTGTTTCTTAAAGTACCTGTAGAGGAAGGTTCCATAAGAAGCATGTGACTGACCCTAATCACTTTTGAACTTCCTGGTCTCAAGCTTGTGTGTAAGACAAGGAAGTAGGGACTAGAATTTGGATGTGGAATCACATTTGTTCAGGAGATATTAATTTTCTCTTCACCTTTCTAGAAAGAATGAGGATTTCTAATGGAGTTAGAGCAGGGGTCTCAGCAGGGCTGAGCTAAAACAAAGAATTCTTTGGCTACAGCTGAGGGTGAATTCAGGAAGAGCTGAAGGTGCCAGGGCGAGTGAGGCTGTGACTGTCTGGGAGGAAAATCCGGGGGCCTTGTGAGGCAGAGGTTCGATGGGCTAGACCCAGGAAGCCTTCCTGGGAGCCTGCCTTGTTGAGGGTGGGGGTGGGGAGCTAGAAGCCTCCTGGTCCTGAGGCTGTGAAGATTTCTCCTTCCTTCTCTCTCTGGTGATTGTATGAGTGATGGAGTAAGAGGCGGGAATGACTCCCAGAGATAGGGACCTTAACACAGACACCCTGTTATCTGGGAACGCCTTGAGGGCAGGAGCTGTGGTGTCCTCCAGCTCCCAGTACAATACCTGATGGTCGGTAAGAGCTGAATGTTTGTTGAATGAATGAATGAATAAAGAATGAAAACAGTTGATGCTTTATGTTAAATTAACTTTCTCTTTAAACACTGTGGTAAAAGTACCCACAAACTGGCCTCACCAGCACGTAGGGTTTCTTTTTCTAGATACTGAGTAGGAATAAAAGCTAACCTAGGACTCTGTTCAGGGTCCAGACCAGCTTTCTTATCTCCAAGTTCTAAACACATGTCTCTGCCTGAGAAAAGCCCACAGAAGGCTGTAAGTCTGACCTTTTTATTCAGCTCTCAAATCCAAGTCTATAAAACCAGGCCCAGAGCTCTGAACACAAGTGTTGCCCCAGTGCTTTGGGCATGTGCTCCAGCAAGGAGAGCCTTCCAGACCCAGAGTTTGTCCTAAATCAACTCCCTCTATCTGAGGGACAATTGTAAATAGCCATCCTCATGCCAAACCTGGAGATTTCCAGGACCTTAAAAGGCTAATTAACAGTACCCTGGGAGTACTGAGTACATTGCCATAAAACCAATGGCCCTGTTTCTTATTCCAACTCAGAGGGCTCCCTGACTCAGAGTGCTCCCAGGCAGGTTTTAATGGGTTTCAGGAGCATCTCCCTTCACTGCTGTCTGATGAGGGGAGGGAGGCTCTGCCCAGGTGATAATTACCTTGACCTTGAGTCTAGTGAAAACTGGCAGAGAATCATGCTATTGTAGCCAAGGGAGTTTTCAGTTCTTGACAAGAGTAGAAGCAAAGCCAGGGCACATAGAGGCACAGTACAACCTGGTTTCACAACAGGCTTGGGAAACTGAATGATCTCATGGGCTTGGGCAGAAAACTGTCCAGCTTCCATGGAAAGTCCAGACCTAGTAAGCATAAAGCCATAGAGGGGATTTAGTGTCATGATTCAGAGTGGGACCTATGGCCTCAAACCCCTTAGCTGAGCTACAACAACTGCGTGATCATGGGTAAGTTATCTCGCCTTCCTGAGCCTCAGCCCACGCATCACTGAAATGGAGATAATCATAGTACATACCACATAGCTTGTTGTGAGGGTGAAATGAGATAGCATAGTGCCTGGTAGATAATAAATATTCAGTAGCACTCGCTTGCTTCTTCAGCACTCTGTAGGAAGCCAAGGTAAAATCAATACTTGGGCTAGAAACTCTGTCTGAACATTTATTTTAACTAAAAATATTTTCCTTTTTTCCCATCACTGACGTCAACCCCAGTAAACAAAGAAAGATAAATAAAATACATAAACTGCAACTGACAGGTTGATTCTTTTACTGGATGTGCAGCAAATTCTTCCCAGAACAATTGAACTTAAACAGTAGTCCAGGACCACATGAGGATACAACCTGCAGCTACTCAACAAGCTTGCATTCAGCACCTACTGTTACAAGATGGCCTAGCGAGATAGTAAGCCCCGCCCTCAGGAGGTTCCACATCTAGGTGAAGAGACACTGTCAAACACACAATGTTGGAACTAAGGTGAGAGTTCAAATGCAGTGGTGCTCAAACTAGCCTGCCTCAGAACCACCTGTATGCTCACACAAAACCTAATTTTGGTTCAGTAGGTCAGGGATTGGGCCCATGAATTTGCATTTCTAACAAGCTCCGAAGAGATGCTGCTGCTATTTCATGGTGTTTTGAGTAGCACTTTTATAATAAAAGTCAAAGTTATGGAGTTATATATATATATATAGAGAGAGAGAGAGAGAGTAATGACTTTTATCATTTTCTTGGTGAGGAAGTGTTCTATCTAGAGTGACTTCATGGTAGAATGAAGTAGCATTTAAGAAAAGCCTAGATGTATATAGGTAGGTTTTCAACAGGCAGCAACTAAAGGAAGTGTTTTCAGGTAGAGAAAGCACTAAAAAGTCAGGAAAAGTGTGGCGTACATTCGGCTAGCTGAAGAAGATGAGAGGATATATTTTGGGGAAGGGAAGAGGACAATAGGAGGAAATTTTGCATGTTGGTTTCTAGAAGACATGCGTGCTCAGGCTGAGAAGGCTTGACTCATTCTGTAAGTAAAAGGGGACGACCAGTAGTTTTTGAGAATGGGAATAGCATCCTCAATTTGATGACCTGATGCTCTGTCAGTGTGAGAGAAGGATTAAAGGCCGTGATGAGCAGTGGGAACACAGGTGGCTGGCTAACTTTTAAAATTCTTTCAGTGACAAGGTCATCTGGAAGTCTACCCTAGGCCAGTAGGACTAGAAAGAAGGATTCAGACATGAAAGAAAATATACAGGGAATATCATCAGGATTTTAAAATTAAATTGCATGTGGTAGATGAAGAACAAGTCAAAGATGGTTCTAAGGAATGGAGCCTGCGTACCGATGCCTGTAGAAGAGCTAGGAATTTTAGGAAGAGGGAGGACTTAACAAGGAATATAATGATTTTGGTTTTGCACATGTTGAATTTGAGAAACTTCCAAGGTATCCAGTTGTTTGCAATGCAAGCCCGGGTTCAGTGTAAAGCCTGGGGCTGGATATTTGTATCTAAAAGGGTCCACATGGAGAAGATTGTGGAAACCGGGGGAGTAGATGACTTCACCAAGGGAGCACACAGAGTGAGGAGAAGGAGGTAGGCAGCGGCATCCTAGGGAATGACTACCTGTGAGTGGGTGACTGAGGACCAGCAAAGCATTTCTAACAAGCTCCCAGGAAATGCTGCTGGGGAAGAGTGGTCTGAGAGGCATTTTTATGCTGCGTTCAGAAAGAATGGAGGAAAGGATTTTATGAAAGGAGTGGCTCACAGGGCTAACTGCTACAGAATCTGAGAAGGAGAGAAAGGCTTTAGACATGTCTATTAGGACAGTCAAGACTTCACTTTCCAAGAGGGGGAGGGAAGCAGGATCCTAGCTTCAGAGAGTTAAGGGATAAGTGGAAGGTGAGGAAGTAGAGGAAGTGGGCATTGAGGGGTGACAGGAAGGAGATGGGAAAGTAACTGGAGAGGGAAACAAGGTCCTGGGAGGGTGTCGCTGTTGTTCTAGGATCCGGGGGCCTGTGTGTGTGTAGGCCACGGGGAGGAGTCACCGGAGGGGGAAAGATTAAAGGGGTAAGAAAGAGAGGAGATGACTGGTGCCACAGGGCCTGGGAGATGAGATGGTGGGATGGAAAGCACCAGACCGAGGACAGCTTTATAATGAGGTCCCCGGAGGGTTCTGGCAATGGGACCGCCTTGGATGGGATCCAAGCCAGCCTCTCCTTTCACTAGAGCAAACAGCCTGACGGCACCAACACAGCACTGAGAATCTCAAATATAGAGGTGTCTGCTTTTTCCCAAGCTCAACTTCTATACTCTCAAGCATTCGGAAAGGACCAAAGGTTAAATTAGAATTCCAATATTCTAATTTTCCAACAAATTTATTTCCTTCCTGGGTTAGCCAAATCAAGGAGTCTTTCCCCTCACCTGGGTTCCCAAATTTAATTAGCCAACTTCCTCCTTTCCCTCTGAGAGCCAGAAAATAGACTTCATTTCTCTCCTTCCCTTCCTAGCTTTTGCTTATCTAAGCTAAGGACCCCAAGGGAGCTTTCAGCTGATTTATTTCAGCTGGTTCCTTATATCCACACTGGCTCTGGGTCAACCTCCTCTGGCTCCTTTGGGACAATTTTTAGGAAGGTTTGCTAGATATTCTGACCTACTAATAGGTCCCTTCAGGGGAAGTCCATACTGTCACAGTAGATCTTACTACCTAACACCTAGTGAAATCCTAGGCTTTGCTGAGCTCAGCCAAGACATTGCAGGAAACACATGGTCTGGGGTTCCCAGAGAGATTGTCTATATCTAAAAGAATAATGCTAAACAGACAGAGTACAAAGCTGTCTGGAATAGGAGGCTTTGGGGTTTTATTTTAAAGAGCCCTCTTTTTTTTTCCCCCTAAAATTTTGGTTGGGAGTAGCTTTGTGACAGAGCATGGCAAATAGATGAAATGTGTTTGTTTCTCAGAGTTTGTGTTATTTTCAGGTAGTCATTATAGCATTATTAAATAAGAGAAACGCAAGGAGCTGTTTGGCGAAATGATATTTACCTAAGGCGTCTCTCCCTTTTGTTTTGCCTGGAAAGAGCCGTCCCTGGCTTTGGCATTGCTCCACACGCTAATGCTTTTTTAAAGGCACGTCATTAGTTTGAGCGACAGAAACATGTTCTGCACCGCTCATAGAAGTACATTAATCTCTGTTCTTAAAGCATTTTCTTGAACATCAAGTTCTGTTCCGTACCATTTACACAACTGTAGCACTGGAAATTGTAACTCTGCCTCATCTTTCATGTTAAATTGAAGATGTCAGGAGAAAGAAAATGTCCAAGCATGATTACAAACGTGGCAAGGGGACATGAACTTCTGCTTTAAGACACGTTTTCAAAATATTATTATAACACAGATATGCAGTAATTTTTGTTTTGGGCTATAAAATAAGATATTTGTGAAAATTATTACAATTATAGATAGATTTACTAAAGCAGAGGAGCTGTGCTTTAAAATTAGACATAGAGCAATATAAATTATTGCATTTGACATGTTTTTTTGGTGCAATAACAATGCCAACGAGCCTCTGTTCTTCTAGTTTGGGAAGTGTTGGTCTTAGTCAATCTGAATGTTGCAGTGATGAAAAATCTTCAGTTTGTGAAATGCATCAAGCATTTTGCCCGAGCGGATATGACTGCTAACAAAAGTGACTCAATGAATATGTAAGGAAAAGAATGTGCCCGTTTTTCCTGCTTCAAATCCTCTGATGCAAAGAGGAGGTTTGGATGGTGGTTAGGCACAGATGTTCGAGTCAGGCTGTCTTGGCTTAAATCACGGTTCTGCGTAACCCTCATCAATTTACTTGATCTCTTGGTGTCTCAGATACCTCCTCTGTTAAACAGGGATAACAGTAATAGTCACCTGCATCAAACGATCGCTGTGAAGATTAAATAATGTAATACGTGTGAAGTGCTGTAACAGATGCTGTTGGTGCTCTAGCCCCTTCACAAGGCGCCGACCCCCTTCCCCAGCTGCTGCAGGCTTGGGCGGCTAATGGCTCACACCTGCACCCCCTCAAGAGGCTTGCCCTCGGCTGACCTCAGCAAGGTGCCGTCTTGCTGGAGATGCTTGTTATGTGCTCCTCCAACTCCACCCCACTGGAGTGGCCCATAGCCAATGACCTGCGGATTCAGGGGTATAATGGCAGCCCCTTGCTTCTGGGAGGGATATACCCTGTGGTACAATGAGTCCCCCATGGAATCGGGTTGAGGGCAGACTTCTCCATCCTGCTTCTCTCACTCGTTACCAGTTTCTCTCAAAAAAAGCACTCCCTCAGTAAACCGCTTGCAGAGGAATCCCCATCTGAGGCTCCGGCCAGGAACTTGGACCAGAGACAAACACTTAAATTAGTACTTGGTGCTTGGCACTTAGAGGGAAAAAATGATTTTAAATCCTTAATAATTGCTAACATTTATTGAGCGCATACTAAGTTAAGCATATGAACCATGGGCGACTTTATTGTTTAGAACTGAGTGACTTGCACATTTGTCATCCCTGAAAAACAACTTCTTCAACAATTGACTTTTCTTTTCTTTTTCTTTCAATGGCTGTGCTTAAGTAGCTAAAGAAAGAAAGTTGAAGCGTTGCAAGGGAATGGTCAGAGGAAGGATTGAGGGGGACAAGCACTATCTGGGCAATGCTAGGGCCAAGCTCCACAATGGATGAGTGGCAGGTGGGGTCCCAGGTGTCCTGGGTTTCAGGGCCTGAAGGATGTAGCAGGAGGAGAGGCAAAACAGAGACGACATAGAAGGAGAAATGGTCCAGTTCTTGCTCATTTCTTGAAAGTCAGGGAACAAGTTTAGACCCTGGGTCTCAGCTGTTTAGGAAATCGGGCCTGAGGTTTTGTTTTGTTCTAAATCATCAGCACAAAGAAAACTTCTCTCAGTATTGGGATTGAAGAGGAAAAGGGCAAGGAAGAGGAGAGAAAGGGAGTTTGACAAAGTAGTGACCCTTCATGCAGAAAGGGATTGATCTAGATTTAAGAGAGTGGTCAGAGAGAATTCTGAGCAACGTTAAACTGCTAAGCTCTGAATTGACAAGGCAGGAAGTATTCCCTCTTGGAAAGCATTGCGACTGAGGAGAAAAGCCAGCACAACCATCGAAGGGTGCCGTGTTGCAGAAGCATGGCCCAAAGCAACCCTTAGGTGCCAGAAGTGACAGCAAACACAGGCAGCTGGCCTGGGGAGTTCATCTTCACAAATCCAAAATGCAAGCTTGAAGAAGTTCTCTTCCATTTACCGTCTCATGGCCGGGAAATCAGAGCCATCATGCACTGCTTCACAGTTGTACAACGTCCATCTTGCTGAGAGCCTCTGCCGGCTTTTTCTCCTAGAAGATGTATTCTTGTCATCACCACCCATAAGGGCAGATAAGTCTGAGACACCAGTGTACAGGTAAATACCTGGCCTCCAGGGACTTGGAATCGGACTTGGATTGACTTTATTACTAGGTATATTCATACGACAAAGTAAAAGCAACGACCAGGAACAGAGATGGGTTCATCTGGAGGTGAGATGGTAAGACTAACTGCTTCGTTGGGGTAGGAGGTAGAGGAGAAGCAGTTCTAAGTGCCTCAAATCCATCCTGACAAGACTTCTCAGAGACAGCGAAATTCAGGGCCAAAGAGTAGGAAAGAGAGTGCTCTGCTGCTCGGGCTGGGTTCGTGGCATTTAGCAATGTCCATGACCCTGGAATCTCAGAGTTTACTCCAGGGAATGACAGAAAATGCTATGTATTTGGGTTATTTTAGGGCTAACCATGCACTTCTATACATTATCTTGCTCAAACTTCAACACAGTGATATTGCTATCCCCGCCCCTGTCCTTTTTTAAATGAGAAAAATGAGGTTCAGAGAACTTAAATAACACTTCCAAAAAAAAGCGGGAAAGTCAGGATTTGTACCATGATCATTTACCTGACAGTGTGGTGCTCCTCTTTCTTAGAGAAGAGAGCACAGCCCTGCCACAAATATGTTCTGAGAAGATAGGGCATTTTTGTCTTTTAATATATTTCTTGAATACTATTAGAGTCACAGTTTGAAAAGCCAGAGAGGATAAAAATCTTCCTACCATCCTTGTCCCTCATCTGTCAAGCTCCTTCTTCTCAGCCTCCGAAGGTAACTACCATTCTTTGTTTCATATGTACCTTCCAAAATCTCACATTGTACAAGGAAATATGAGGTTCTTTTCTTGTTCCTGCTTTTACATAAAAGTTAGCTCTTATAAACATTGCTTAACACCTTCTTTTTTTCAATTAACTATGCATTCTAGAGATCTTTCCATATAAGTTTATGGGGGAACTTCCTCATTTTCTTTTTTTACAGTTGTATAGTATTCCATTATATGGATGCCCTATAATTTACTGAATCAGTCCACCTCTGAGGAAAATCTGGGTTGTTTCCTATCTTTGTTATAAAATGCTGCAATGAATACCCTTGTATATTCGGCCTTTAGCATATATACATATATACATATATATGTAGGCTAAATTGCCAACAGTAGAATTGCTAAGGGAAAATTATCTATTTGTAATTTTGTGTGTGCGAAAAATCACCAGAAATTTTGATAAGGTCCAAACTAGACACAAAACACTTTCATTCATCATACTTTGGTTTAGTCCTTGGTTTGCCAAGGACACACCCAGCTAATGAGGATCCCAGCTCAGTTCCTTTTAAGGAATGGGTAAGTACTGGGCCAATTCCATAGGCACTCATAGCAGATGATTCCAGGGCTCTTACTTTTGTCCTTTAGTCCTCTTTCCTTACTGTGCAGAATGTTAATGCAAGGGTGTTGGACATATTCTTGCAATTCTTCTTCCTGAACTTTGGGCACATCGTACTGGGAAACAGAGCGGAGACATGCAGCTCTCTACCACCTGCTTTACTGAGATAGAAAAAGCATTTAGGTTCTGGGGCCAGAAAGACCTGAGTCTGAGCCAAGACTCAATTAAGGGCATGCTTGATCTGTGCTTTCATTTTTTATTTGTGTGATCTTGGGTGAGCTTTTTCCAATCTTTCTGAGCCTCAATTTCTTCATTTGGAAAAGAAGGAAAATAATAGAAGCCATCAAAAGTGGTTGCAGTAGGGATTAGAGATAATGTGTGGAAAGCACAGCAAGTGCTCAATAAATGCTCACTATTATTTTATGGAAGTCTGCTAAAATACAGGCTGATAAACTGTTTGTTTCTGTGCTATTGAACACCCAGCATTGGCCTCTACCTGGCATCTAAATTAATGACTCATAACCTCAGCTTCAAAAGCATCTCCTTATTGATGGTTTTGCTCTTTGTAACCAGTTTGAGTGGTTTGCCCCATCCGTTGATGATACATTGAGTATTGCTCATGATACTGCTGAAATTAAGCTCAAACCATATTCCTGTAACATCAAAGAAACCTGGCTCATTAATTAATCAGAAAGTAATTTTTCACTATTTGGTCCAGCACCTAAATTGGCCCTTAAAAAGCACCAAGGTTTATCTAGGGTCAGATGAGCTTGCAAATACTACAAATAGGGCCACCCACGGCCAGATATTTCAGTGACAGGTAGCTAGGACTCAAAAGAAGCAAAGAGCTATGGAATATGGAGCCGGCATTTTCAGCTCTGATCCGAGAGTTGCTGCATCCAATTTTCTTCCTTCATCTTTTTTGTATTTCATGACACCCAAATCAGAACACAGAGGTCTGTGTCCTCCCCGTGAAGGAAATGAATGCTTCTTGAACATGCAGACAACTCCGACGATGGCAGTAATGCAATGATGGATTACCTATATGTGTCCTCATGCCTCTGAATCCATTAAAAGGGGTGAATTGAATTCTATCCAGTCAGGATCCTCATTACTTTCCTTAATTGCTTTTTAAACTACTGAAATGAAAAGTTGCAAACTAGGCACATATTAGCTATTCCTCCTGTCTTCAGCCCATCTTTGCCACAGTCCCATCTTCTGCCTTTCAAAGTAGTTCAGCTGCAAAGATGTACAAAAGCATGAGTCACTCTTTTGGTGCCTGTCACCTAGAGATTGTTCAGGGGAATGAAGTAAAATCTGCTAATGGGATTCACAGTTCTTACAACAGAAAAGAGTGAGATATGCGATGGCCATTGTGCAAAGGATTCTTCAATGTCATTCAGGGTAATGAGATCCTGCCACAGCTCCTTCCTGGCTTGAAATCATTGGCAACGTTTTTGAATATTCGTTTTTGGACACTCTGACCTAAAAAAAAATTCCTTTGGAGGAAGTCTATCTAACACCTGAGAATTGAAGGCATTTGAAAATAAAGAAAAAATTCTCTCCTAAGCTTATCTCTTCCCTCAACATTTTTATGACCTTGAAGAAGAGGTTGAGGGCTAACTGAATATCAAACATATCCTGGGTGATATGCTCACTACTTTTTCTTTTCTTGGTCTGATAAAGATTTGTGGAGGGAATATTGACCTATAGTATTTGCAGTTTTAGTCTTTTATATAATCAAGGATTAGCTGTAGCCTTTTATAGCATCAGGGAGATTTTAGAGGAAATAGTCTTATATCTGTGCTATTCGATATGGTAGCCACTAGCCACATGTAACTATTTAGATTTAAACTAGTTAAAATTAAATAAAACAAAAAATTCAGATCCTCAGTTGCACTAGCCATATTTCAAGTGCTCAGAACTGTACAACGGTTAATCAACTAATTAGCAGCCTCTTGTAAAAGCCCTTCCTCTTTATCAGTGAGGAATTTTACTCATCCTTCATAACATTCCTGAACATGTTAAGCTATTAAGAGAGAAGCTTACAAATTAAAGTTCATGCATTCGTGATTCAAGGCCTGGTTAAGCATAACTAATAGTAGTTGACTATCCTGAATCACCAAGGTTATCCAAATTTCTTGATTTAAAAAAATTGAGTCAGGATCATCAGTGGATTTCCCCTTAGGGGAAAAATGCATCAGTTTTGCATACTGATGTTATGCAATTCATATGCAAATGCAAATTTAGCACCATAATTCTTGAGTTAGGTCAAATATATGCAAAAGTAAACAAACAGCCCCCCCAACTGCATTTTCTGGTGGTGAGTTCATTCTCAAGCCTTTATGACTTAAGAAAAGTCTACCTTACCTTGATGCAGAAAGGATTTGAGGCAATATTGTGTGTTTTATTAGTTAATAAAATTTAATGTTCCTTCAATATCCATGTGTTTTTTCAGAGATATCTCTTAGGAAGTTAATCACTGTTATCTTCCTTCCCTCTAACCCACTAACCACCAGTGTTGTTACTCCGGCAGACATGATTAAATGAACACCACCAAAGGAAGTCTTGGAAAGAGAACAAAAATTCACTGGTTAAACACGAACATCATCATGAATCATTCTGTGTGCTTCATCCCCTAGAGCCTACTGTTCTCTATACTCTGCATGTACTCATCTAATTCTCACAAGAGCCCCATATTTCTGATGAAGAAATGGAGGCAGGGAGAGGTTAAGGAATTTGCCCAAGTTCATACATCCAGCCTGCAAAACCAGGGAGTCTAGGGCCGCAGCCTGTCCTCTTGATCATGAAGCGAACTGCTTCTCTATTTGTCTTATGTCTGCTTAAGCACCTACTGGACCACATACAACCTTTGCCTGAGTCCTGCCTGGTAGGGTAGGCTGGTTCCTAGAGCTGTATTGTAGGAGAGCCTCAGAGTGTAGGACAGCAGACCTGTTGGCTGTGTCAGTGACTTACCTGAAAGGCGGAAGGTGCTGAGTGACCTCTGGGGTGCTCACTTCCATTCTTCCCTCCCCTGCTCTGCCTGTGGTATATGGAAGGCGAGAAGCCTGATCTATGTCCCCTCCACTCCCTCCCCATCCCCCCACTCCCCACCCCCATGTGCAGGCCTAGGCCTCAGGGGATGGAGGAGAGGGAAATCCAGGTCCCACTCCTGCCAGCACACTCCTCGCAGACTCTCTGGGACACTTGGAGTAAAACAGGCCCTAGGGAAGTCTGGAGAGCATGCTTGTTCCCTTTGGAATAGGTGTCTAAAGGTGTTTGAGATAGTTTGTAATGAAAGGGAGGCATACAGTAAAGTTCTTAAAGTAGAAACAAATAAAAAATATGTAGAAGGACAAGGGAAGACTATATCAAACTCCAAAGTTAAAGGCAGCTAAGGGGAACAGTGCGGGGGAACTCAATTCTCATTATCTGCTGAAAGGATTCATGTTAATTCTTCAGGTCCAGCATTCTTGGAATACAGACCTGCCTTAGGCTGGTTCTGGCTTAGGTCTGCAGCTCCCTGTGGGTAAGAGGAAGGTAAACAGAGTCCGAGCTTCAAAATACTTCTTTGAAGCTCCGTATCTGACCATTAAAACTCAAGATATAGTTTTTAAAAAAGAAAAAAAAAATGCATTTCCTTTGTAGAGACACCCAATTAACCAGTTGCTAATAGCCTCTTGGGCATACAAATTGAAGGGTAATGCCATTAAAAAGCAGTCCAGCACACTCTCTAACCTGTTAGGAGACGCTCGGCAGACTCATAACTGGCTTCTCCGTCAGGGAAGCTGGCGTGAATGGCACGATGCAGGTGGCCTCAGTGGGCTGTGGTGTGTTTACGTGGCTGTTCTGGGAACTCTCTCCCCTACCCCCTTATCTGTAGCAGGGCCACTGACAGAAGGTAGAGTTACAGGGCTAGAGAGGAGGAGCCATGACGCTCCCTTCCCTGCCTGGGTGGTCTCTTTGTCCTATCTTCCTGGAAAAGATGATGAGATACAGTTTTGGGGTGGGAAGGAATCATAGAGATCATATAAACCCACCCACCTTGTTGCTTTGCAGATAAGAAAATACCAAGGTCAGTTAAATGTCAGAGATTAGATCATCAATGCCATCCAAAGAAAACTCCAATTTTGTCCCAAGTTACTAAGTGGAACTGATTTGTAATATACCTTTCTTCAAGGTCTTCAGTGCTATTTCTTAGTTAAAATCTTAATATGTGTCTTTCACATATTGAGTACTCTGGGCAAAAGAGAATTGAGCTTATTATTATTTAAAATGGGTCCCCTGCTAACTGTCTAAAGGTTTTTGAGATGGTTTGTAATGAAAAGGAAGCAAACAGTAAAGCTCTTAAAGTAGAAACAAACAAATAAAAAATATGTAGAAGGACAGGGGAAGACTATATCAAACTCCAAAGTTAAAGGCAGCTAAGGGGAACAGTGCGGGGAACTCAATTCTCATTATCTGCTGAAAGGATTCATGTTAATTCTTCAGGTCCAGCATTCTTGGAGGAAAGTTGGTTGGTGTACTATCATTCTCCATTCCAGAGTTGTTGTCTTGTTTGTTTTTAACCCACCCGGGGAAATGGCTCTGAGGCCAGCAATGATGCTATGAGCCTGATTGACATGGATGGGTGGTGCCCAGGGCAGGGGCCGGAAGGTATCCCTGTCATGATGTCATCATTGCTCTGTCACACTGTTTTCCTGGGCTGTGTTGCTATATCGATGACCATAATTTTAAATTTTAAATTATTTTAATTTTACATTTTAACCAGGCACATATGTTGTCACCAAATAATTTAGTTGTCTTTTTAGAGATAGTTAGGGTCATTACTTCCAAATGCAGGGACATGTCTGAAGGCACACCCAAGGCAGAGCTCTAAGCCAGAGGGCCCTCTTCTGAATTCCTTTATCTGCATTCAACAACATATATTGAGCACCTGCTGCCTGTCCTGCCTTTGCTAAGGAGCAAGGGCTAGGAGGTGACTGGAGTCTGATTATATAGATAGACATGGGTCTGATGACTTATACATGCACATATCATAAATAATGGTATAATATGGCACAGTAGTGATCAGACCAATGTTCTTTAGGAATATAAAAGTGGATTTAGGAATACGAAAGGCAGATTCTGGTCGGTCATGAGAAGAAGGTTTCCCAGGAGAGGTGACATTTTATTCATTCATTCTTTCAACAACTATTTCATGAATGTCTATTCGATTCCAGGCACTGTGTTGGGTGCTGGGATGATGCAAACTGTCTTTGTCCTTATTCTTATGGAACTTGAAGTAATAGGCTATGAATAGAGGGGGGTAGGGGATTCCTATAGTGTGCCCCAGCAAAACAGAACCCCATGAGCAGAGATAAAAGGGACATGCATACTAAAAGTGACCAGATTATGTGAAGGGCATGAAGGGTTGTCAGGCAAAGAAACTTGAACATAATCCCATATGCAGTAGGGAGCCAAGGAAGGCCCTAAGGAGGGAAGTAGCATGATCAGATTTGTGTTTTAAAAATCAATTAGCCATAAAGATTTAAATATATGAAAAACAAAACCATAAAAGTACTAGAAAAAATAGGTAAATATTTATATGATTTTAACTTGGGGAAAAGCTCTCAATATATGGCATCAGAATGTTAAAACCACACAGAAAAAGACTTGATAGATGTGAATATATAATTATTTAAAAGTTGTTCCCCACAAAACACTAAAGTTAAAGAGAAAGTGACAAATTAGGGAAATATTAATAACCTGATATACAACTTTGTAAATACATATTTATGTACATATACATAAGAAAAATCTGGGAGAATGTATAACAAAATAGCAATTATTATTTCTGATTATAGTTGTTCTTTCATTCTGCCCATCTTTATTTTTCCATTGTTCTACATCAAACATGGATTAATAGAAGACATAAGAATTATTTTAACACATTGAGATGATCGAGCTCAGGTGCAAAAGACCAAGGACATTTAGGAGACATCTGCCATAATCCACGGAAGAAATGAAGATTTGTGTCAGGCTCCAGTGGTTCCCAACCCTGGCTGCACTTTAAAAACAGTCAGGGGTATTAAAACATACTAATTCCAGGGCACAGCCGAGACCAATTACTTTAGAATCTTTGGGAGGGGGCCCTTAGCACTGGTATGTTTAAAGCTCCCATCCCAGAGATAAGACCACTAGACCAGTGGCAATTGGAAAGGACAGGACCGGAGCAATGTTTCAGGAGTGGAATCTCTGAAAAGGATACTTATCTTAAAAACAAAAAACAAGAAACACACAGGAAGCTAGCTTTTGTTGTTTTCCTTTCATTATGCATAGCTTTCAAGGTCACTACATTGCTGAGGAATGCAGGGGCACTGGAAAATGGCCTTTTATCTCTCTGGGCTGCAGCTGGCCTTACGGTGTGGGAGGCTGCTTCCATTCTCTGCACTTCTGGAGTGCATGGATGCCAGAGGAACAAATCACCCATCTTCCTGATGCTCTGCAAGTGAGCAGTCGGCGCTCGGCGGCAGTGGCAAGGCACAGAGATGTAACAGTGCAGAGAAGGCTGACGTGTCATATACATGTGTGAACAAGAGGTTTTTTGTTTAGGACAGGTTTTGTTTTAAGGCCTGCTGGAGTTTGCTGTTTCATTACTAATTGGAGTGTGTATAGGTATTAGCTAACATTCCAATAACTGAATGCTTTCAGCAATAGTGCAATTGCTTCCCTTCAGGTTTAAAAATCATGATTTACTTTTAATTACTACCCTTCCTAGGTGTTACTCAAATAGGAAGGAAAACTCCACATATTTTCACAAGTCTTTGATGCCAGAGGTTACTGAGGCAATTTGGAGAGATATCTTAAAAGGTGTCAAGTAAATACAGGTGAATTTTAATACATGCTGTACATTGACATTTTTATCCTAGATAGTAACAGAGAAACCTTTGTATAGCTGCAGAGGATTTATATCAGGTTTTGGCTCTGGAGATAGGATTTCTCACTTCTTACTGGCTGAAACAAATCAATGAAGCCATTATAAACAGTATTGAAATATTAACCATACCTTCCATAATTAAACACTCGCTTTAAAAATAAAAGTTACACAATCTGTCTTTGACTTCATCTTTGATGGTTTTTGGTGTTTTCTCCAGGGAAGAAATGAGCTCCAGTGAGATTCAAACTTTAAACTTTGACTTTGCAGAGAAGGACGGTGTGGAAGGGGAGAACGTAACTGGATCTCCTCTCACTAGGGGTCAGTGTTTAGGTAGATGCAGAGAGAAGCCAGGGAAGGAGGACAGGAAATGGCAGCATTTTCACCAAAGGTCAAGGGGAGGTATTAAGATAATGGGCTGCGTCTGGGACCTATGCTAGCAGTCCTTTTCAAAGAAGTTCAGTGGGGGTAATTGCAGATTCAGAAACTCTCCCATAAGGCACGACGAGGTCAGGAACATTTGGAAAAGAGACAATGCACAGGGGGAGGTTCAGTTAGCATCTCTAAAGTTACCCTTCCCGTCTGCCTTTGACATCAAAGTGTACACGTCTGGCTTTAATTGGCAAGCAAAAATGCTGTGCAGGTGACAACACGCCTCTGAGAAGATAAGATAAAAAATCATTGAGCTTCAAATCATAGATCTTCATGAACTGCTCCTCTCTACCTGGGGTGTCAGTACCAGCTGGAAATGACCACAAACCCCTGCAGGGCAGAGCTATGGCGTTTCCTATGTGGTCCCAGACCTAATGTGCCCATGTAGCTGCTTAACAAAAATAATCAACATCATCTCCATTTTGATTATTAAGGGTAAATATGTATTTGGTAAAATAAAATGTGAATGATACTAAAAGGTATAAATATAAAATAAGGAATAACCACTCCTTCCTCCCTTACCTGTCCCCTAGACCCCTATTTCCCTTCCCTGGAGACAACTAGTGTTGATAATTTCTTAGCCATCTTACCAGAGATAGATATTAGAGATCTTCCCTTCCCTTTATACACACATACATACATACATACACACACACACACACACACACTTTTTTTTTTTTTTACAACGGTAGAAGTCAACTTTACACATTGTTCTCTACCTTGCTATGTTTACTTACTAGATTCTGGAGATCACTTCACATCATCCCATACAGACTTGACTCTCTGTTAATAACTGCACAGCACTCCACTGTAGGACTGAATCAATGGATTTAACCAGGGCTCTGATGGACTTTAGATTTTTTCCAATCTTTGTCTATGCTGCAATGAATGTCTTTGTACAAATATATTTATGTGTGTGGGAATATTTCTGAGGGATTGATTCTTGGAAGTAGAATTTCTTAGTCAAAGAGTATATGCAGGGAAGCGGATGTGGCTCAAGTGGTTGAGCTCCTGCCTACCACATGTGAGGTCCCGGGTTCAGTTCCTGGTGCCTCCTGGAGAAGATGAGCAAGACAGCGAACTGGCACGACGGGCTGGCACGGCAAGTTGACATAACAAGATGATGCAACAAGGAGACACAAAGAGGAAACACAATGGGAGACACAACAAAGCAGGGAGCAGAGGTGACTCAAGCAATTGAGTGCCGCTCTCCCACATGGGAGGTCCCAGGTTCGGTTCCTGTTGCCTCCAAAAGAGAAGATGAGCAGACACAGAAAGCACACAGCAAATGACATAGAGAGCAAGAGCAAACGGTGAAGGGGGCGTGGGAATAAATAAATTAAATAAAATCTTTTTTTTTTAAAGACTATATGCATTTTTAACTTTGATAGATAATAACACAGTTTCCTCCAAATATTGAGCCAATTTACATCCTGCCAAGAATGTATGACATTGAAAACATTATATTAAGTGACAAAAGCAAGTCACCAAAGGACTCATATTATATGATTCCATTTGTATGAAATGTCCAGAATAGGTAAATCCATAAACACAGAAAGATTAGTGGTTGCCAGGGGCTGGGGAGAGGGGGAGGAGAGAGTGACTGCTAATGGGTTCAGGGTTTCTTTCTGGAAGCAATGAAAATGTTCTGAATTTAGATTATGGTGATGGTTACACAACTCTATGAAAATACTAAAAACCACTGAAATGCACACTTTAAAAGAGTGAATTTTACAGTATGTGGATTATATGTCAATAAAGTTGTTATAAAAATAAAAGAATGATGAGAGTACATATTTCTTCCTCACCCTTGATAGTGTATGTTCCTGGTTTTCATCATCACTATTTTAATTCTTCCAAAAGGAGGAGGACCAAGCCGGAAATAAATAAAAGATCTGAAGGGGCCAACCTAGATTTGAGGATTTGGACTGTCAACTTTACAATCTAACAATAATGGGAATGACTAAAATGGCAACAATCAAAATAGTCAAGTTGTCAACAAATGCCAGAGAACTCGGCAGCCTGAATTAGACAAGCAAGGAAGGAAACGAAAAGATTCCAAGAAGGGATGAAGGGCACATTTCTCTCAGCCTAAAGGAGTTTAAAATCTCCTTTTGTTCACACAACCAAGGGCATGAATCCCTATCTCCCGAATGCAGAACTTAATCCAATAGTCTGCCTCCACTAGAAAATATTCTGAAGCCCAATGGAGGTAAAGGAGATTTAGAAGCCTAATAAAGAGCATTGTTTTTGCATACAATTCCAGAGTTACTGATAGGCTGAAAATTAACCTTTGTCTGCCTCTCTTAAGGCTAACTGGTATTTCCACTGCGATGGGTTTGTTTTAGAATGATTCCATTTCATCCCTTTTTACCTCTCACCTCTAGATTAATCCTGCTAAAATGTTCTTTTTCTATGATGTCTTATATTTCAACCTTCTTGTGCCTCATGGGATTAAGAGCTAAATACCCTTTAACAAGAGTAATCCCCTAAGTGGACATGTTTCTGAGATGGTTAGGCATTTTCTTACAAATGAAAAAAGAGGAAGGAGAGAGAAGGTATGAAAGTGAAGAAAGTTAAGAGGTTAGAGATTTTCACCATAGTAAGAACTGATTGCAAAGGTGCTCTCCAGACCAAGGTTTGCATGAAAACAGGCAATTCTTAATTCTTGAGAATAAGCTCATTTCCCTGCTTCCTTTGAATAACAACAGGACCCTAAGAGACTGAGCTCAAGTGAAGAAGGCGTTGGTATACCTGACACTTCCCAGATTTAGACTCACCGTCTGTGACTTTAATAATAATAACGACAGCTTGCTCTTACAAACAGAGCATCTAATAGGGGCAGCCACGGTGAGTAAAGCAAGATTGCCTATAAGGAAATTGAGACCCAAAGAGGTTAAGAAAATTACCTAGTAAGAACTAGAAAATATGAAGACAGGATTTGAACCCAGGCAGTCAGGCTCCAGGGTCTGTGCTCCCCATGACTGTGGCCCATTGCCTGTGACTAAGGCAACAATTTCCACGTTTTCCGGCCACTCCTCCTTCCGCCATCTTGAAACTCCAGTCGCTCATACCCCACTGAAGCCCTTTTCATGTTGTATTAGAGGTGTGCCCTTTATTCACCTGGGATCCCCTTAAGGGCTGGGACTTTTTTCATATTTGCACCCCTACCTTCTAGTACAGTGCCTGGGTAGTTGTTTAATAAATCTTTACTGAATGAATATGTGCATAGTAAAGATGAAACTGCCTAACCTCACAAAGTTCTGTGAATAAGAATAAATCATTGTGAGTTCTTTGAAAATGAGAGCATTGCAGAATGGGAGACTACTTGGTAATAACTCAGTTCACTGTCAGACCTGTTTAATCAGTTCCCCAAACCCTAAGGGGAGACATTTCATGCTGTTTCGTGGCAGTCTAAAAATGAGATTGGGGCTTGGCAAATGGGACACCAGTTTTCCATTTTACTTCATGAATGTACTTTTGTAGGTTGGGTTGCCCTGGAAGCAGGCTCTGAAATAGTCATTGGTATAAGGATCTTATAAAGGAATGTCCTTGGCATTCATATCTGTGGAAGGAAGGGGATGAAGCAGGGCCCCAGAGAGGAAGAAGTTGAGCTGTCATGAAGGCCCAGACACAGCCATTGCCAACACCAAGGGGAACTCTTGAGCCACAAGGGACTTTCAGGTTGTCCTGAGTTGGGCTGTATGGTCAGCCCTTCATACTCCAGAACTACTCAGTCACTGGATATGTGCTCCCCGGGGAAGGAGGTCACCTCACACAAGGTGGCTCCCTGCAGCTTAGGAAATCCCTGAAGGGGCTGACAGCTGAAGGCTATCCACTGACTGCACTCCCAGCAGCTGGGGCAACAAGTTCTTTCTTCCAGGGAGATTTGGGTGGTATTTCATGGTTCTCCACATGAGCATTACTTCAGAATGAGTGTTTTGGCAGCACAAGAGCCCAGCATGGAGAGGAGTCTCATTATGAGACTTTCATCTCTTGAGCCAGATTTTCTTTTATTACTCTTGGCAGATGCCCAAAGATCCTATGTCTGTGGGGAATCTTTTGTAAAGGTTTTCACCTACGTTATCTCTTGTTTGGGATTCCCTTCTAAGAACACTCCACCTCTAAGGGTCTTTCCTTTGTATCTCAGAGGAAGGAAATTCCTTTTTTCTTCCTCCGGTTAATCTCCCTCCTGTAACGTTGACTTAATCATTCTTGACCTCCTACAGGGCCTTGTTCTCTCAATTATTCTCTCAGCCCTCCTCAATCTCTTTCCTCTCCTATACAGGTTAAGGCCCTGCGATAAGGTCTTATGTAGGGAGTGATCTGGTGACCATGTACAAGTAGGGAGACCAGAATAGGATGCAGTCTCAGAGTATGAAATACAGTTTAACACATCTTAAGCAGGGGTCTTCTGCAAAACCCTAATTAACAGTTCTTAGTTGCTTGCTACTCTATGCAACCCATCAGAGTTGTATTGGTTAGGAGTCTCATGGTGAAGTGGGAGGAATGTGGTTTTCAGAGTTGTTCAGAACTGTTTTGACTCATAGCTAAGCCACTTCCTAGCTGTGTGACCCCCAACAATTTATTTAACTTCTCTTAGCCTCTGTTTTCTCATCTGGAACATGTGACTTAATTATGCTTCCCTCAAAGGGGAAGCATAGCAAGCCCCACCCGGTACAGATAAGTTCCCTCCCCACTTTAAGGCAATTCCATTAAAGCAATTGGTTCAGAGAAGGCCCAACCTGGTCAGGAACCACCTCTCCTCTGGCTCTTTCAGACAAATGGCCCTACTGCTTTCTGATTTTACAATCAAACCCAGTGTCCGAATCCTTGTCTGGCCTTTATTGGTGAGATGTCTCCCTTTCAGTCGCAGTTGAGCAGATGTACCATGAGCTGAATGAATGCAAGATTGAACAAATAATAAACTGAGCAAGTAAACTTAATAAGAGTTGCAGAGTACCCTGAGCTCAAAATGGTTTGTGACTATTTTATTCAAGGATGATGTGTTACATCTGTTGTGTGAGTACTGGGTTGACTATGGTAAGATGGTTTCTTGTAGCACCCAAAAGGACCTAACAGGATCAACTTATTATTTGTTAATCTCTCAGTGTGCCAATGTTAAACAAGATACTTTAAAAAAGACTCGTTCTTGCCTGTGGGGCTTAGTGTTCGAGAATTAAACCTCTTCTTATTCTGTATACCTCTGAAAATTCATTTTAAATCAGCAAGCAAAAAATTAGTTATGGAAGGACAGAGCAAAAATAAAGTTTATCATGCAGTTGTAGCTTAGGCAAAGAATTGACCAGAACTTTTCCTTGTTTCAGTAGAAACTTCAATATATGTATCAGAGCGTTAAGGGATAGCTGGATTAACGCTTGTATAGGCAAAAGGAAATAGTAAATATATTTAAAAGATTAATTGAACACATATCTGTAAGTGAAGTTCAAAAGAAAAACTTTGCTTTGAGGAAGTTAACTCTTATTTTTGGTTTGTTTCATGACTGATTGAATTATACAATACCTTGCATGTCACACTGTATTTATCTTGACACTAAACTGGCAGAGGGAGGTAAAGGAAAGTTGTCAGGCTCAGATGTCAGGCCTTTGTCAGGATTCTGGCTATGCTACCTCGTAGCTGCGACAACTTGAGCAATTTGATCCTCTGAACTTCAGCTTCTTCAACAATAAAGTGAGGTTTAAAAACTTATTTCTTTGGATTATAGTTCATTTGAAATATCACAATGCATACAAAAAGCCTGGCATGAAATAGGTATTAAAAATGCAATAGTTCCTCTCTCTTTGCTTCCTTCTACCCCATCCAGATATGCTGACATCTAACCGGTAAAAGAAAATCTGAAGCCAAAACTAATGCATTGCTGGAAATATATAAACTCTAATTCCCCAAATATTCAGTGGTTTTCAGTCATGCCGTATATATCAGTGGCTACCAATTTCTCCATTAGTTTCTACTTCCCGCCATAAGCAAGTCTAGATAAAAAGAGATGAAATTTTTGAGGCAGTTTAGCTCAATAAGTTTGAATCCAGA
>JAQZBX010000330.1:75798-118061 GCA_029593785.1 Cabassous unicinctus
ACATTTATCAGTCTCCAATTACCAACCTCTTTCTCAACTAGCCCAGGTGAGCCTGTTTATTCTGTGCATGCAAAAAAAAAAAAAGCCATGATTAGAGTCATAAACAACAACAGGAAGTGGTCTTCATCAGTGGTCTCAAAGGTTTCTGCTCAAATAGTCACAGAATTTTGAAAAACGATGTAACCCATATTTTCAAGTTGTTCTATAACTTTTATCTTAAGTTTAAATATCATATATCATAGAATCTCAGAGTCCTTCAATTGCAAGATATTATGCATCATATTTTGGCATTATATTGTGTACAGCTAAAAAAGAAAAAACACTGTCAAATGATGACCCACCATTATTGCAAGATGCACACCAATTTCAGAGATATTAAAATGTGAAACAAATTGTGCCTCATAGAATCATTGAAATGTGGTCATTACCAGGAATATAATTAGTATAAATATTAACATTCAAAAACAAAACTCCACTGATAAGCCCTTGATATTGACAACTAGCTTATGAACTTTTGATCTTGATATTGAAACAGCCTATTGTTATGGGGTACCTACGGGTTTCCTCTTGAAAGCCTTCTTGTTGCTCAAATGTGGCCTCTCTCTAAGCCAAACTCAGCATATAAATGCATTACCTTCCCCCCAGTGTGGGACATGACTCCCGGGGATAAGCCTCCCTGGCACTGAGGGATTGATACCAAGCACCAATGAGCAATGCAACTGGAAAAAGACCTTGAATAAAAAGGGGAAAAGGTAAAGACAAATGAGTTTATAAGGCTAAGAGACTTCAAAGTGAGTCGGGAGGTCATCCCAGAGGTAATGCTTATGCATATCTCAGCAGGATCTCATAGACTTCCAAAGTGGATACTACCACAAATAGTGGGGTTCCTGAGGGCTCTGGAGACACCCAGGTCCTATGGTCAGGGTGGATAGCTCCGGAGTTTGGTGCCTTGCCAGTGGGCCCTAATTTGGAGTTTGTGCACCTGAGAGTGACACAGAGGACTCAATTATGTCTTCCCTGCACATGACTCATCTGTCCCTTCTATTTAAACTTATACTTGGTGCTGGAGTTTGTAGGTGTATGTCCAGAGACTCGAGTCTTTGGGCTGTCCATGTACCAGCTGGGCCCGGAACCTCATTGGAGTTGCAACGCCTATCCTACAGCTCAGTGGACTCACCCAGGACAACTGGTGGGAGATGATGATGGACAATGGCCATCCCAGGGAACGGGAGAGTCTGCAGCTGTAGGCACGATAGTCCCATCCATCTTCCCCATGGGATATAAGCCCCTTTTCAATTGGAAGTGGAGTGGACGTCACTTTCCCAGAATCCTCAGGATGGGGGGAAAAGCTGTGGACTAGAGTGAACTCACTGGTATTCTACTATAGACATATTGTAATTCAAGCAATGGAAGAAATTACAACATTGATGTGGAACCAGTGGCCACTGGAGGCGCTGGGGGCAGGGAGAGGAAAAAAGAGTTGTAATACAGGGGATTTTTGGGACTTGGGAATCTCCCTGAGTGACATTGCAACAACAGATATAGGCCATTTTATAGCATCACATAACATGTAGAACTGTGTGGAAGGCAGTGTAGACTACAATGTGAACTATGGTCCATGCTTAATGGCAAAGTCCCAGGATGAGTTTATCAACTGCAATGAATGTGCCACACTAATGAAGGTTGTTTATGTGGGAGGGTGTGGGAGGTGTGGGGAGTGGGGCATATGGGAATCCCTATATTTTTTGTGTAAAATTTATGTAATCTAAGTATCTTTTTAAAAATAAAAATAAATAAAAATAAAACTGCAATGCTATTCTTTTAAATTTATCCAAAGACTTCTAAATACTATAAAGATTTGATATCTACCATATTCCAGTTTAAACAAATATATGAACAAGATCTAACTTAACATTTGAAATTTTATATCCTTCCCCTGCCCTTGAGTTTGTATTTCCATTCTAAAACTCATACAGAATTTTAGTTAATGTAATATGTTTTTATGCTTTATAGTCTTTTATCACTCATCCTTTTCTGTAAGAAAACAATGCATGTGAAAGGATGTTTGTTTTATTTCCTATGTCACTAAGGCTCAAAGTTTGCACTATCCAATATAGTAGCCACTAGCCACATGTGGCTATTTAAATTTAAATTAATTATAATAAAATAAGTAAAGTTCAGTTCCCTTGTCATATTAGCCACACATCAAGTGCTCAATGACCACATGTGACCATAGTATTAAGATAGTCAGGGAATATTTTGATCATTGCAGACAGTTCTCCTGGATAGGGCTGCTCTAAAGTTAAAAAACTTCTGGACTCATTTATCATTTTACTACTAAGTACTCAATTGATCAAAACCACCTAAACATATCACATAGTTTTATAAATAATTATTAAACACAAAGAGAAAATATATTTTGAGTATGTGTGCCAATCAAATGAATGGAGAATGGAGCTGCTTTTTTTAAAATTTTAAATACTTTCATGTTTTCCATGACTTATAGCTAGAATAAGACAGGGTTCAAAAATTTCTATTCCTGTTTTCCAATTTTATAGATGAAACATTGAGAAATTTCCTCCACATAAATAAGTAGATGAAAATGGAAAGTTTTGTTATGGTATTGTCATTCAATTCTTTGAACCACTTTTGACTTGAATCAAAAATTATATGATGACCTAGCATCAAAATTTATATTTAAGGATCATTTAGCTGACGATTAGATAGTCCTTCAATTCTGTTCAAATCAAAGAACTGGAATCCACTTGACTTGCAAAATGATTTGCCATTATAGTCATTCACGTTCTTAATTTCTGTAATGTGTACCAAAAAATATTACCAAAGGTTGTCAATGAAACCTTTTACTCTTTTACTTAGAGTCACTTTATTTAGCTTGATATATTCAAGAAGGGTTAGGAATATCAAACCATTGCTAATTTTACTATGTCTTTGTCAGTACATTTTTTGATAAATGCCTTTATCTTATATGTTTTTAAATATTTTTTTCAGAAGCTGATCATTTAGCTCATTTATTTGTGGAAAATATTAACCTTAAACCCTAATTGGCAAAGCCTATCTTAATTTTCAAACCAATTAATTAAATTAGAGTTATGATCTATCAGAAAAACTATGGTTTCAATTTTCAATTGAAATAAACCTGTTAAAATGTTTTGAGAAATATTATAAGATCAAAAGAGTGATAAATTATGAAATGAATCTTGTAAGACAGATCAGGTCAAGATTAAAATGAAGACAATCAAATATAATTTGTTCATTTTTATAGTATTGTAAATACAGAATAATAAATGACTATGCTGCTTTCTCTAACTTGTAATAATGTAAACTATTGTATAGGTAAGATAAGTTACATATGAAGCAAGATGCATGACAAAAGGAATGATAATCTTTTGGTAAACTTGTATGTAATGTGTGTGCCTATGTGTGAGTGTATCAACTCTGGCATTTGGCTTTAGGGAATAATTAAGCTAGAATCTTGTATAAAAATAAAAATATAACTTCATTTCATTAGGCATTTCCTTGTACTTAATGAAAGCGAAAGGTATATCCAATAAAAGTTAATTTTTGTTAGCTAGCATATAATTAGATTTTTGAAAATAGAAGGTAGAAAATATTAAACATTTTATTACATTAAATAAGATTAGAATTGACCACAATTGGACTAAAGAGCTCATAATGTAATTTGCCAAAATAGACTTTAGATATCTTATTGAATATTACATACCAAATCTGAAAAGTTTTATCTAAAAGTTTTTTCCAGTATATTTTGAAAAAGTATTAATCCCAGAAAACATTCCATTTGCAGTTGAAAGAATAAATATTAGAAGTTTACATGGTTTTGACTGAATGAATTTTTCTTTCTAGATAATAACATATTCCAGGAAAGATTTTGAGAAGAGCTGAAAAATATAACTATTTAAATGAAGGGGGGAAAAAGCTATCTTTAGAGTTCAATATTTTTTTGCTCTCTTTGTTTTGGTCAAAAAGCAAGGCATTCTCTGACCACAGCTGGTGTATACAAGAGGAGACATGATAAAAACAGTTATTCCATCAACCTGTACCACCATCGATCTGAACTCAGACCATCCCAGCCTGGGACAAAATGCCTCAAAGCTGGGGAAGATTGGAGCCCAGTGGCTTTCTGGTGCCTAAAGAATTCTCCCCCTTTGTTTGGTGCCCTTGAAAGTCCTACTACTGGGGCAACCAACCAGAGTAAGATTCAAGAAGAGCAAGGGAAGTTGCCTTTCTTTTATATATATACCAGAGAAGGGCTTTGAGGAACATATTCTCAATCTCAGGACAGATTAATTTTAGGAAAAAAGTACATATGGAATTTGAAGAGCTGGGAAAAATATCTCTGGAAATTATCTGTGGTCCTATAGTGTTTGGAAAGTATGCATACTCATATGAAAACCACTAGTCTTTATGTTTGTTTCTAAAAATGAGTATTTTTTATTGTTTTTGTTTTTGCTTTGCTTTGTTTTTGTGCTTGGCCATTTCTAGAGGTCCCTGCTCTAAGATGGTTAGGCTATAGTATGAAGTAGTAAAACAGATGAAATTGTTTTAAAACTAAAATACTCTATTTTTCCTAAAAAGAAAAAGAAAAAAAAAACCTACTTTGGCAATCCCATCAGCCTTATATAAACAACTGTCCACAGTCCATCCCAGGCTTCTTCCATCTGCACAGGTGTTTCTACAATAATGGTAGTCCTAATAAACATAAGGATTTAATGTTCTGCTTGTTTCCCATGTTGTTATCTTTTTGAGGTAACGCTGAGTCATTCTCCAGGTAGTACTCAGAGCAACACAAACCACTCATCACCAATGGTCAGCACACATGTCTAGCGCTGATAAGACCCTGGATTTGTTTCCTATGGTTGCTGTAACAAGCTGTGACAAATTCAGTGGCTTAACACAACACAGACTTCTTATCTTACAGTTCTGGAGGTCAGAGAACTTAAAGTCAAGATGTCATCAGGGCTGTGTTCCTGGGTACTCTTGGGGAGAATCTGCTTCCTTGCCTTTAGCAGTTTCTGCAGACTTACACTCCTTGGCTTGTGGCCCCTTCCCTCGTCTTCAAAACCAACAATCTTAAAATCTCACCCTGGCTCTGATTTTTCTGCCTCCTCTTACACGTGGTTACATTGGATCTGCCTGGATAATTCAGGATACTCTCCCCATCTCCAGGCCTTCTTAATTCCCCTTTGTCAGGTAACCTAACATATTCACAGGTTCCAGGATTAGGAGGTAGATATCTGTGGGGACCCTAAAATCAGTTTGAGTGTCACTGAATTCCCCCCATTTTTCTGGAAAATAAAAAGCACCTTTTGGTATTATTATCATTTCACATTGTTTGCCTGCCAACAGCACACTGAGCTCTCCGCTGAAACATATTTAAGAACAGTATCTGCCCAGTGTGCTGACAAATAAGATTATTGTTAACATTTTCAATCATTTAACATTTACTGAGCACCAACCATGTGCTAAGTACTCTTCAAAACATACAATTAAGTCATGGTTGATTCCTAAATGGCTTACTATTTAAAATTAGATGGACATGTCTAAAATTAGACAGATGCTAACATCTATAAATAGCAGGGTTTCCTGAAAGAACTGAATATCCCAGATAAGTCAGATGTAGTGTTCCATATTATATATTTTCCAAACTCATCTTTACTCCCATGAGACTTAGAAATGTACACTCTCCATAAAGTACACATTGTAACTTTAGGCAGGAAAGAGATATTGAATTAACGCCACTTACAAGCAATTTTTTTAAAAGGTTGGAGAATTGTATTCATATTTCAGATCCTGTGACATATAAGGTCTTTTGAATTCTGTAGTTAGTACGATTCAGTTATGAGAAAAAAATTTCATAAAAGATGCACAGTAGAAATACTTGATTGCTAAGTGGAGAAAGAAATTTTCAAAATCTGGTGCTGTGAATGATAAGCCAAGCTACTAGTGGCCCAGAATCATTTAGGAGACTGAGTTACCCTGTAACTCAAGGGCAACCAGGAAACCATCTCTAAAAGTTAGAAGGCTGAACAAACTTTTGTGTTAACATATTGTGATGGTTCTAAACTACTTGTTCTAAACACCCAATGTAATTCCTTGGTAATAAATTGCCCACGTACCATTTTCAGGGAAGGAAATTGCCAGAGGTGAATTCAGCTTATTCATTTGCCACCTTCACACACACCCCCCGCCTCCCACAATCTTTTTAAAGGAATTATGTTTAAAATATGATTCACCACACCAATTACTTTGGTGAACTTTAAGGGACAAAATCACCACATTCATTAATGATGAAAAAAACTGAGCCTTGAGGTAAGGTAAATTGCTTAAGGTTCACAAAACTAATTAATATCATATTCAGAATTAGAAATCATTGTCACCTGTGACAGGTGATTTTTCTATTTTACCTTGAGCTCCTCATCCTTATTCTCCTTCAATCTCCTCCACCACTACCCACCATACGCCTTTATAGCATAACCCTTTGAATTAGAAAAAGGGGGAATGTTTCTGTAATGCCATGTACCTATTAGTGTTTTTTTTCCCCAAATGTTCTTTTCCAAGGTGTCAGGTGGGCTATGGAAAGCAGCAACCCATAGCTATAAGCAAAAGGCCCAAGTCATAATGTTCCCCAGAGAACAATGAAAATCATCTCCCCAGTCAAGATAACTGAAAAGGGAGTGAGCTCTCCTGGCTGACCTGGACAATTAGCACTCTGGGCAGAGGCAGCGAGGGAGCCCTCAGTCTGTTCTCACCACAGAGCACGGAGCCGCCATGTTAAGGGGTTCTACCACAAGGTGCCAGCAACGTGTGTTTTCTGGCATGTAGATGTGTGGGACAGATTGTGACTTCAATTAATTACTTAGTGCTCATCTAACCATCTTTCCAGAATCAGAGTAGCAGATGGAAAGGCTGGAACATGGCTTTTTATGTCTAGGGACCACTGCTCTTATTGGAAGGGGATTCGACCCTTTTCACCCTTTTTATATTTTCACTTCAGCCTTACTGAGTCCATTTTTAAACTGATGCCACTTCCCTCTGCCCGCCCCTACACCATACTGAGTGTATGATGGGATTGCCTAGACCTAAACATAGCTCCATTGCTTACAACCTGGGGGGTAGTACTGGCAAGTTTTGAAGCCTCTCTGTGCCTTGGTTTCCTTATCTGTAAAATGTTGGTTATTTTGGGCCCTATTTGATAGCGTTGTTGAGAGGATTCTATGCAAGAATACAAGAAAAGCACTTAGAAAAAAACCAGGCATATCATGAGTGCCCAATAAACGACACTATTGTTGTTATTATTATCATTATTCATTTGATACATATTAATGGAGGAAATAATATGTGCCTAGCCCTGAGGTAGGTACGAGACAGGGCAATTTAGATGGACCTTGTCCTCAAAAAGATCTCAGTCAACCTGCAGAGATGACAAAGATAATTTGGAGAGCCATAGGCAGAAGATGTCAAAGTAGAGGGTGAATAACTGTGGAGGTGGGATTTCCCAGCAGACCTCAGGGATGAAGAAAGGATCAAGCAGGGAAAGGAACAAGTTTGGTTGTAGCCGAAATGGCAAAGATCATATCTTATGTAGTTATCCCAAAGCCTAAGACAGACAGTTCCTGGTCCTCAGTAAAAGTTCAGTAGTGTGAAGATTCCCAATTACATATATATATATATATATATTTTGTAATGAGGAAAGTGGCGCATCTAGGCCTAAATTGATTAATCTATTATATCCAAGAAAATATAGGAAAATCCTATTTTTCACTATGTCCCCACTGCCTGGAAGTCAAATTTAAAATATATTTGAGGAGAAGGTAGGCACAGTCATGCATGGAACACATTGTCTGGAAACTAAGGCAGTGCTCTCTGATAGGAATATAATGTGAGCCACATATAGAATTTCAAATTTTCTAGTAGTCACATTAAACAAGAAATAGGTGAAATTAATATTAATAACATATTTTATTTAATTCAATGTATACAAAAATTTTACCATTTCAATGGTATAATTGATACAAGAATTATCATTAAGATAGTCTATGTTCTTTTTTTTTACATGACGTCTTTGAAATCCAGTGTGTATTTTACACTTACATCACATCTCAGTTCAGACTAGCCACATTTTAAGTGCCTAATCACTGCATGTGGCCAGTAGCTACCAGATTGTACAGTGCAGATGCAAAAGTTTTAGTGAGATTTGAGATTAAAAGAAAAAACATATACTTGAAGCTATTTTCTTTCAGAAAATAAACCCAACTATTTTGGAGGATGCTGTATGTCATAAACAGTTCTCTGATGGCAGAAAATCCAAAGGATTGTTTCAGTAATCCCTTCTCCCACAATTTTGCAAGGAATAAAAGTAATCACAAATCCACTCTGATGATTTGCTTGACATGGTGATTAATTAAGACATATGGGTGAGAATTAAGCCAGATTTCCTCCTACAGTCAGTCTTCCAATGACCTTCCTTAAGGACAAAGACCATTTTAATGGATGAAGCCTTCACCTATAATAAGCCTTTACTCTGTCATTTCCTATGGAACCATTCATTAGATTAACAAAACAATGGTAGCCTGCTAATGACTGTACTGTGGTCAGAACCCCAGGGATAGCCCATGTCACCATTAGTGCCTCAAGGCAAAATGTCACTTGGGCCACCTTGTCCAATCCAGTCAGGAAGACTTTGACCTATAATTGCATTCAGAGAGTTCAAGAGCTCAAGAGGTTACAGATGGGGTGACTGGGTCCATGCTTTGCTTCATTATGTCAACTTGAGAAAGGATGAGTAAGTGCATAAACGAAGATTGATATGGGCAGAGGATGGGGCATATTTGTTTTCTGTTTCCAAATGATATTCAACCATTTTAGAGGAGGTTTGCTTGTTTATTTAAGCATTTGCTTGTTTCTTTTTAAATACATTTATTTTGGAATAATTTTAGATTTATAGGAAAGTTGCAGAGAAAGTCCAGAGAATTCCCATATACCCTTCACCCAGTTTCCCCTTACATAACCACAGTACATTCGTCAAATACAAGATATTTATGTAGGTACATTACTGTTAATTATACCCCAGAATTTACAATGACTTTTTAAAAAATTTAATTTTGAATCTCAGCAAGAAGAATTGTGTGTAAGAAACAAAACATTAAAGCAATTAATTGTTTTAATTAAATAAAAATAATTGGAAATCCCTATCTTGGAGAAAAGACGAAGAAATATGAAGAATGGTGAGACAAACTGATGACATCAACCCAGGAACTTGCTTTTCCAGCATGGACACTCAGATGAACTTTTATTATTCTGATTCAGATTAAAAGGCCCCTCTTCTGTGAAACCTTCCCTGCTCTTACACTAGCAGTTATTGGAGAGCAAACGTCTATGACACTTTCTGTATTGTATTGCCTGACATTTACTAGGCACTTGAATGCCAGCTGAAAGAAGGAAAGGAACCAGAGGGTCCTCAAGTGGCAGTTATTACACCTTCCCCTTTTCCACTCCTTGCCACCTCCCAACCCATTTGCTAATGTAATTTCAGAGAGCATCTGTGAAGGTCTGATGTATGAAGAGTCTACATCGTGTCCTTTTCCTTTTGAATTATTGGACAGAATTTATCTAACTCTAAAGATGTAAAATTTAGGAATCTTCGTGGATAACACATTGTAGCACATTTAAGTTAAAGTTTTTATTACTCTAAAATGAGTTCGGGGTGAATTGGGCTTACTCAATTTACCACTAACTTTAAGTTAACAAGTATCTGAGCAACAGCCACCTATTTGTCCCTGTGCTAGGTGTGCTCTTAGGGTCATTCCTATGGGAACAATGATACACAGGATGTTTCTTTCTTCTAGACTCAAGCTCCTTGATGACAGTGATTTTGAGAACTGTGTCTTGTTAACTCTTTACCTTCTTTAGATTCTCTTTGCCTGAAACAATCCCCAGTATTTAGTTGGTACTCAGGAAAAAAAAAAGTTCTTGAAAGATACACAAATGACCAGTAAGCACATGAAAAGATGCTCAACATCACTTGTCATCAGGGAAATGCAAATCAAAACCACAATGAGATACCATTTCATACCCACTAAGATGGCTATATTGAAAACAACTAAGATGGCTATTTGAAAATGACAGCAGCTGGAGGGGATGTGGAGAAGTTGGAACCCTTATACATTGTTGGTGGGATTGTAAAATGGTGCAGTCACTGTGAAAAAGTGTGGCGAGTCCTCAGAAAGTGAAACATATGTTTGGTATATACCCAAAAGAATTGAGAGCAGGGACTAAAACAGATATTTGTATACCAATGCTCATGGAAACATTCACAACAGCCAAAAGAGGGAAGCAACCTGAGTGTCCATCAACAGATGAATGGATAAATAAAATGTGGTATATACACACAATGCAATATTATTCAGTTGTAAAAAAGGAATGAAGTTCTGATACATTCTACAACATGCATGAAATTTGAAGACATCACATTGAGTGAACTAAGCCAGACACAAAAAGACATATATTCTGTGATCTCACTTATGTGAAATACCAAGAGTAAGCAAATTCATAGTGACAGATAGTAGGTTACAGGTTACCAGAGGCCTGGGGGTGAGGGGAATGGGGACTTAATGCTTAATGGGTACAGAGTTTCTGTTTGAGGTGATGAAAAAGTTTGGGTAATGTCTGTTGGTGATAGTAGCACAATATTATGATGTAATTAATTCCACTGAATTGTACACATAAAAGTGGTTAAAATGGGAAGTTTTCGGTTGTATTTCTGTTACTGCAATAAAATTTTTTAAAAAATGTTCTTGAATTAATAATGCACAAAATAACTATGAAAGGATAAACGAGTGAATGAATGAGTTAATAGATGAGTGACTCTTAATCACAGTCGTTAAGGAGATTACACTCTAGAAGAAGGGCTAGAGAAGCACGCTAGTGATTACAATGCATGGCGGAATGAAGTGAGTACCATTTGTGGTAAAAGTGCTGAAGAAAGCATTGTTTGGGTTCAAAGAAGTCAAGAATACAACAAATGGGAAAATAAGCAGAGGTAAGCACACTGGAGACCGGCCAGGAGGGGTGGATAGGATGTCACAATCAGCTGGGATGGGAAGTAAGTGAGGATATTCCAACCTGAGGGAACAGAGTGAAATAAACACAACAAGGTGGAAAATCACGGACACTCTGAAGAGTGTAGTTTGTATAGCTTTTACAGCTTATGTAGGTGAGTAAGGAGAAATAAAAGATTTGCACACTGGGTCCAAGTTATACAGGTCCTTGAATGTCCCGGTTTGCTAATTTGGAAGTGATAATAGACACAGATAAATCATAAGTAGAAGCCGGCTTGGGGTAGGGGCAGTAAGATAGTTTTGTTTAAGCTCCTCTTCCATAAACATAATGGCTCTGAGGAAAAGATTGGAACTGCAGGGGAAAAAACTGTGATAACATGAAAATACAGTTTGTCATGAAGTTCTATGATAACAACTGGAATTTTCCTTTTTTTGTGTTGTAGGAGTCTATGCCATGATCAGATTACTATATCTTATCTGTCCTACCAATAAAATACAAAGAAAGCCATTAGAGCGGTTTTGTTAAATAAGCAACTAAAAAAGCAGTAGCTGTTGAGCCTAATGCTTTTTCTTTACATGTTACGTTATAAATTATGTGATGAGGCCGAGCTGAGGGCTCGGAACAGAAGCATAACAGTCTATTTTATATTGTTAAGAAGTGAAAATTCTGTACTGAATGGCATCTCTACTACTCAAGGCGTCCAAAAGATAAAATAGGAGCATCTTGTGGGGGCAAACTTATAGGAAAGAAAAGGCCCCTAACCATCACATTAATTCCCTTTATTTTGAGATGAATGGAATAACCCTTTATGCCTATGAAACTCTGCTTTTGAACACACACTCTGAGCCACTTTGCTGGGCCGTTCGTGTTTATTTTCACAAAGGCCACTCTTGCTGTGGACCTAAGTTGCTAACTCTGCGTGGTGAAGCTCTGCTCCCAGCTCCACGCCTGCTGGGTGTGAGGACGGGGCAATAATAGCTGGGTGTGCAGTGTTTGCACATCTGCGGTGGCCTTCTGCTTCAGGCAGCCCCTCCTCTATTTTCACTGTCGCACCATTAAAGGAAATGAGATTATGGCACAAATCATTGGTCACGTGACTGCAGCCATGAGGGCTGGCCAGATATCTCAGAGATAATTCCATAGCCGCCAGTGGCCCTGACAATAATTACAGTGTGACCACAGGGGATCACCTTCTAATAGGCTTTTGTTCACTCAATTCAGAGTCTGTTGTGTTCTCTGAGTTTGGATAATTAAAGTTGAGTCTCAGAAGCCACATGTGGTAGCTCATAATTATGTAGTCTAGTCTAAGAGGAAACTGAGGTGACTGACACCCGTGCCAGAGTGAATAACGGGGACCCCGGCAACGAGGAAGAAAGTGACCAGTCTCCCAATTTGGGAATAGGGGGATGGTGTTTGCGCCCTAGCATCAAGTGCTGTATTTACTTTAAGACAAAAATGAGTAATTATAGCCCTTCCCTCACCCTCCAGAGGGACTTTTCCTAGCCCATTCCTATTGTCTCCAACAGAGAATGGTAGCAGAGCTGAGCAACAGAGAAAATATAAATGGCTATTTAAACACTACAATGGTTTAATTTTTTAGCCATTTGCATGTTGAGTGATTTGCATACAAGCAGGAAAAGGCCCATATTAATTGGGATTTGGCCTGTTAAATGTCCCCTACCCCGTTCCTCAATGGAGAAAAGATCTTGAAACTTGGACTCATTTAAGCCCTTGGATTTTAGACAAATGTGAACTTTGCAAAACTTGGATTTAGTATTTCAAGGATAAAATATTGGAAAAGAAAACAAATGTGAAGATTGTATCCCATTGGGCTGTATTCCCCAAGTCAGTCAATGGCAGTAAAAGAAGCAAAGTAGTTAATTTTGCCCCCGCCGAATGTTCTTGAAAAGCCATTCTCCTGAGCAGGTATAAGCGGTATGCTTTGGTAAGTGGCTGCCTTTTCAGTGTTCTGAAATTGGGTCCCAGGTTTTCTAAAGACTCACGTTTAAGAGGAGCTGCTCTGCTGTTCTGTTTAAAATTTGAAATGTTAGTATGGGACATCTTTTATCTTAAATCATTAGAATGTTTAGAGGATTCTTGGAATATACTTCTAAAGGGCTTTGAAATCCTGAGCCTTCAAAGTAGAACTCTGCTTTATTCTAACATGAGACATCTTTTCCTCCAAGTTTTGCCAGGTAAAGAACAAACCCCATATGTGGTCTCTTCATTCTTTTAAACACTGTTGTCTTATCTTTTTGAAGCAGGAGAGATTTATTCTTCACCCAATGTGGGAACAACAATTGATATTCAAAATACTGCCCTTTCCCAAGGCTTTCCCTTCATGAAAATGAAACATATTTCGTACTGAGCACCATATGGTGTTTGTGAAGAGTGGACATGCAGATGCTTCCTAATTAAAGCATTAAAGTTTGTCATGAGAAATGGCAGCCACAGATGATTTTGCCTGGATGTATGTGTGTGTGTGTGGGGGGGGGGGCAGTAGTTGGGGAGGAATTGCAGAGTGGTAGACTCCCAGCTTTTTCAAACACCCTCTCTGATTGGTCCTCAGGGAACAGATAATGGCAAGAGGCAGTTAATTTGAAGATAATTGAGAGATCTCGTCCCTGTCTTCACACAATAAAACAAGGTATGGGGCCTCAGCTGGCACTTGCACCCTGGCAAGAAGAAAAGGGCCCAGAATGGGTCTGCTAAAGCTGCCACCTCATTTTCAATTCTCACACAAAGCTGGGATATTAGAGGGCTATGGGTGATCTATGCTCTGGAAAAAAAGGGTTGTGCCTCTCAAAACAAAACCACACCCACCAGCCAGAGAAGGAGCTCCTTCTCAGATGTCGGGTTTTCTGCAAGAAGGTGAGCTGGCTTTTTGAACCATTTTTTCGCCTTTCTTGTCTACCCTGGTATTATGTGCAAAATTGTTTCCAAACCAATGACGTCCAGGAAGACTGAAGGACTTTCTCAGGTTAACTCACACACTCATCCACACACTTTTGTGCAGACAGGAGGTATAGAGATATCACACACAAGGAATGGTCTTTATGCAAGGCTTAACAATTGCTTTAGCAAGTCACACTGCAAAAAGGAAGAGACAAATTATAGCAAATATGGGCCGTTTTCTTTGAGGGATCGCTCCCCAGCTCTTGACAACCCCTCTGGCTCCTTTTTACTCTATTTTGGGGTAGCCTGTTCTTAAATCCTAGGAAACCCTTAAGTCAAGTATGTGGTAAAATACTCTGATTTCCTCCTTTAACACGTACACATGAAGACTTGCTGGAAGTTAGGATTATATAAGTGTGAAAAAGAAGGCTCCTTTTTTTTCCCTCTCAGGACTTGAAACTTAATAGTGAGAAGCATATGGGGGTAAAAATGATGAGGAACTTTAAAAAGCCAAAAGAGCTAGATTCACTAGGTATGTTCCTTCTCTGTAAATCCCTAAGGAAAAAAGAGTTGGGCAGTGGATGTAGCTTAAGCAGTTGAGCACCTGCTTCTCATGCACGAGGTCCTGGGTTCAATCCCCAGTACCTCCTAATAACAAACAAATGAAAATACCAACTCTGATTGGGGAGCAGATGTAGCTCAGTGGCTGAGCGCCTGCTTCCCACGTACAAGGTCCTGGGTTCAATCTCGGTCCCTCCTAAGGGGGAAAAAGTTGTTGGAGTGGGCACAAATGCAAAAATACTGGCAGGGTTCAATGCTGAGTGAAAAAGCCAGTGGGGGAAGCTCAATCAGGCAATCAATGCGAGATGAGTGAGGCATCGTTAAAGGCTGCTAGACAGCTGGGTTTGCTAATCTGATTTTAAATTATGTTGAAATGAAATGCACTTTTATGTTTTTATTCAGCTAAATTGAAGTCAGGTAAATTTTTATTCCCTCTCTTTAGTGAGACTGTGACGGCCTCCAACCAGAGGGCTATCAAGCTTTATGGGGGGATGCCAGAGAGATGGAAGTATTGGTCTTACACAGAAAGCCATAATGGGAATAAATAATAAAGTATTGGGACTGCAAAGATAACAAATAACAAAACTAAAAAGAGTAATTTCAGTTTACCAAATGAGACCTAAAAAAAAGTAGAGAGATAAGCTCCAAACTTCGAGAAGAGATTTCCAACACATAAACCATGAACTGTTTAGTATCAAGAATAGGTAAAGAATGGGGAATTTTAGTTTGTGTATATATATATATATCTCCAGGATAAAAATAAACAATACACCATAGACCTGAACTACACAAAGAGTGAACCCTAATGTAAACTATGGACTATAGTTAATAGTATAATTATAATATTGTTTCATCAATTGTGACAAAGGTACCACACTAATGAAAAATGTTTATAACAGGGAAAACTGTGTGTGTGTTTGTGTGTGGGGTGTTGTATGGGAACTCTGTATTTTCTATGTGACTTTTCTGTAAACCTACAATTGCTCTTATAAAAATTATGAAAAAGAATTAGAGTATGAAGTCAATAAGAAAATTATAAATAACCCAATAGAAAAACTGGGTAAATAACAGAGATAGACATCTTATGGAAAAAGAAACATAAACAGCAAATAAACATATGAAAAAATACTGAACTTCATTAGTAAGCAGGAAATGCAAATTAAAACCCAAATGAGATCCCACTTTACACCCAGCAGATTAGCAAACAATTGAGAAAGCTGACTATCTCAGGTGAGGCCCCAGAGGAAGGAATCTCATACACACTTGGGGGCATGTGTGTGTTGGTACCATAGCATTGGAAAAGGATTTGGCATTGGTGACTAAACCAGTAATTTTATTCTATGATATATCCCCTTGGTAACATCTGGCATATCTACAAGAATGTTCATAACACTTTGGTTCTAACAGCCCAAAACTGTAAACAATCCAAATGGTCACTGATAAGGCAAATTTATGAATAAATTGTGATAACAGAGTACTATACAGCAGTGAATATGAATGAATGGAAGCTACATACATACGTTATGCTGAATCTCACAACATAATATCTAGTGAAGGAAATAAAAACCAAGTTGTACAAGATTGCACAAGGTATGATGCCACTCTTATAAAGCCCAAATCAAGCAAATTAAACAATTATATTGTTTAGAAACACATACATATATAATAAAACTAAGGTCTGGTTCTGAAGTTAGATAGTGGATACAGAATTCTATTATACTTCTCAATCCCCGCCAAATATATACCTTACACATATATTTTGTGTGACTACATTGTCTATATTTTAATATAGATATATTTGCCTATATTATAAATATTTGTCAGTATGTATTCAAGCACGTATGTTTGAAGATGTATGTTATATTACAGAGAGCCAACCCTTTGAAGGTCAGTTACATTTTAAAACTCAAGTGGCTCTCAGCCCCATGGCTATGAAGTACAGTCTAAAATGAGACTGCCGCAGATCCAGGATTCCTCTTTTTGGTAGGATCGCAAATATAGATGTTATTCTCCATTTAAGAATAACTGAAAATTCACTGGATATCAAATGAGACTTGAAGAACTTTGATTTACAAATTTTCACATTACTTTTAAGGGCTTGAGTATTAAAATCTTATTGATAATATTTTGGGGTAGCTTTTATTACCTATTGGGATGACTTTCAAAATTATCTGGGCAATTTGATAAATCAAGTGGTTCTAAGCATTTTGCAATAGGAAAATGTTACTTCAGTTTTTTCCATGCATTTAGAGAATATTTAAAAGCATGAGCTAATGCATCAAAAAGTATGATCCAAATTCCAGGATGAAAAAATATATGTTATCCAAGACTCCTCAGACCTCACCATGCCTCACAGATAAAGTCATACAAATAATAAAACTCAGAACATGCTGGCTCTTGTCCCAACTGGTCACATAGAACTTTCAAGTTCCCATGATATTGCCCTCAGTGCTGTTTGGAGTTCCTAAGGTGTGTCTCATGTATATTCACAAGTGAGTCTTCTCCTAGAGGACACTGTTGGCCTGCCAGGTACTGAATCTCTTCCACTGGACACCTCTGCAGCTCTGGAGTCATGACCACCTGTTCCTTAGAGTTCTACTTAGAATGCTACATGGTTGTATGTGGCAGGCAGGGGAGAAAGCCTCACTCCTCTTGGGACATTTTCTGCTAGAAAGCTTGGGAGCAGTGTTCCTGGTGCCCCCACTTCTTACTGAGTTTTAGGTCTCTTCAGAGGACCTAAAGATGTCCCCAAGGTCTTGGGCTGGGCTTAGATTTGGGTGACTGATGTCATCCTGGCCTCAGGATCACTTAGGCCCTCCACAACTAAGGGCTTGTCACTGGGTAAGTTTATCACATTTGTCTCCTTCTTTCTTTAGGGTCTGTTTTCTCCAAGGAAGAACCTCAGGACTTTCCCTCCAACTGCCTCAACAAACAAACTAACACAATAACTTTGTTTTGCCTGTCTAATAGACGACTGGGCATGTCTAATCACGTCTGAACACTTTTCAGACTTAAGCCAATCTCCTCATATGTAGCTCTGTATTGTGTTTGTATGTGTGTGTTCACATAAAAATATAGAGTAGGTATTCCTGAGTACTACGATCCCCTTGATCTAGTTAACCTTTTAAATTTCTCTCTAAAGTTTCCACAGTACAATACATTTATAATAAGTAAAAGTAGTAAGTATCATGATCCATATGCTCTCAAAGAAAACTATGAAACCCAAACTAAATGCAATTATAATTTTCACTCTCTTTACTTTGAAAAGAAATTGGGTTATTATTTTTATTTGTATTTGAGAGGATTTTTAAACCAATTTCCTCTTTATTATTAGAATTGATAGGAGATATTTCCAACACATAAACCATGAACTGTTGAGTATCAAAAACAGGTAAAGAATGGGGAATTTTAGGAAATTCATTGAAGAATAAATATGTCCACACATGTCAATAAACTTTTTTGTAGATCAGCAATAACTAGTTGGAAAAATAAAATGGAAAAATATCTCACTCACCCTAGCAGTGAAAGGCATAAAATAGTTAGAAATTTTTAATATAAGATATGTGAGACCTATGTAAATAAAATGATAAAACTTTATTGAGAGGTATAACATAATTGAATATCCCAAGTCACAAACCAGGCAGCTGAATGAGAACATCGCCCGTTATAAATATGTCAGTTCTTCACAAATTAACTTATAGTTGTAAGACAAGTCTTATTAAAATACCAGTGATGTTTTATGGAAGAAATTGTCAAAACTGAGGCAAGATAGAATAGGGACTTGAGGAGGAAGGGGCAAAAAACCTAATAAGCCTGGTTAGAGAAAATGAGGCATTGGCCTGTTACTAGGACTAGCCTGCTGACTCACACAGGCAAGTTAGAAAAGGGAAGCTTACAAGCACACACCCTGCAACTTGCAGCACACACACCCAAAGGCTGCGTTATCAGCAGGCAGCCAGCAAACAGGGAAGGGGCGAGAGGAGCTCCACTGCCACCCACTCACCTAGCTTTCAGGTTACGTCACGTCTCGTGGACAGTGACCAGAGGCCAATCACCATTGGCCAACATGCCCTGCAGAGCTCGTGGGCAGCAGCCAGAAGCCAATCACCACCAGAGAGCAACCCTAACCACCTATGAGAATCAAATCAGCCAATAGAGTTCCCTTGCTTTGTCTTAAATATGCCAATCAGTGCAGACCCTGGAGTCCTGTCCCCCAAAACACAGTGCACCCCAGGGCAGAACTTTGCATTTTCTGCCTTGAAAATGCCCACCTTCATCTCTCTGAATGTGTACTTCTGTTCTCTTGCCTTACCCCCCAATAAATCCTCTGCTTGTTTAATTCGTGGCTCGTCCTTGTATTCTCTTCTCGCGACGAAGCCAAGAACCTAGACATCGTATCCGATAACAAAATTATTTTTAAAATAACCTGTAGGTATATAAAAGAAATGAATAGCTAAGAAAAGCTGAAAATGGAGAGTATTTTTGGCTCCTGTCAAGATCTTAGATTAGCATGGCTGCTGGCTCCGCCCCCAACGTCAACCCTGGAGAAATTACAAAGGTGAGAAGAAAGCATACATTTCTAGATTAAGAAAAAATGTGAGAAAACCCTGGAAACACTGAAACTTCTGTGTGTGTGTGTGTGTGTGCTGGGAGTGGGGGGTAGGAAGAAGTGGTGGTGGCTACTGTCAGAGGCAGTTGGAAGAGGGCAGGTTGCACAAAGTAAGTTCTGCTTTCCCATGTTGCTTCCAGATAATCATTACCTCTCCCAGGGTCATAGAAATAGGTTGCACAACTGAGGCCTATGATGTACTGGTAATACTTGGGCAGCAAAAACCCTACTGGGAGGAGTAGTTAATGAAAGGACATTCATTTTTTCCCCCATCTTTTACCAAATCCCAAAATTTGGTGGATTTCCATATTTTAAAAATTGCCTTCTTGTTTTCATATAATAAACTTTATTTTAAAAGAAGTTTCAGATTACAGAAAAGTTACATTGAAATTATAAGGGATTCCCATATACTCCACCCTCTCCCTCTCACATTTTCCCTTATTAATAACATCTTACATTAGTGTTGTACATTTGTTACAATTGATGAGTAAATATTAAAGCACTGCTACTAATCATGGTCTATAGTTTACACTATGGTTTACACTTTGCACCGCACAATTTTATAGGTTTTGACAAAATGTATAAAGGCCTGTATCCATCATTGCAATATCATGCAGGACAATTCCAATGCCCATAAAATGCTCTATGTTCCACCTATTTTTCCCTCCACCTCCCATTAGAACTTCTGGTGATATTATCTTTATTTCAATGTTACAAGTTCTTCTATTATTACAATAATAATTAGTCTACTTTGGCCCATGGTTGCATTGCCCCCTTATGTTTGTTGACTCCTCAGTCTTGAGGATTTTGGGATAGTGATGCTACCTCTGCTTCAGATTGAGAGGGGGCTTAGATCATATGGGGAAGATGGAAGGAACTGTTTTGCTTGCAGTTGTAGATACTCTCTGTTTTTTGAGATGGGCGTTGTCCATCATCATCATTTTGTTAGTTGTCTTGGGTGAGTCCAATGGCTGCCACTCTGCTGGGATTCAGGGCTCAACCAGTGTTCCAATCCAACTCCTGAAGGGCACCAAGTTGGTGCAGCCATGAGACCAAAGAACACACTGGGCAGAGAATCAGACATAAGATTTATTGGTACTTACAGACAGAAGAGAGTCTCTGAAGGCAGTGATTCAGAGAATGAAGACAGCGCTCCACAACCAGATGGGAAAATGAGGAGTGATATAAGAGGTAACAAGGATATTCCACAAGGGTGATAACAAGTACATTCCATAGGGTTTGAGAAAAGAGTTCTTGCTAGTGTCCCATGACGGCATACATGGATTTGGTGATGTTATCACAGGAATGAAGTTTTACTGCTCAGAGGAGATTTGGTTTAAGGTATTATCTAAGCATTCTCTCCCCTCTGGGGAGGGTTGATAACCTTCAGTTTATGTCTAGGTCACACAGGTGACTACATGCTGAGGACTTAGTGGGGACCTGTGCCCTGGTCCCCCACATCCAGCACATGAAGAGATCGAAGATTTCAGTCTCTGGGACATATATTTAATGGGCATATTGCTAATTATGGGCTCAAATAAGAGGTTTAGAAGAATCATGTTTAGGGAAATTATTAATGAGTCTAACTCTGTTCCACTGGGGAAATAAGCTATCATATATTCCAAGGTAAGGCCCACCGATGGGGTGCTGATTTTCTTGGGGTTGTGTGCCTTGTCTGGATGTCTCTAGAGCTCTCAGGAGCAACCTTGTTTGAGGCTTTGTTTACTGTGGCAGTCAGTGAGATCCTGCTGAGACGTGCATAAGCCTAACCTCTGGAATGACCTCTGGACTCACTTAGAAATCTCTTAGCCTTAACAACTCTTTTGTATTTAATTTTTTTCCTTTTGGTCAAGGTATTCTTCCAAATGCATCACTAGTTGGTGCTTCTTCAGTGCCAGGGAGGCAATGCTACTTCTTTCAGAGAGTTTATAGCTACACAGATAAAGCAGGGCTTTATATATATATATATATATATATAATATATATATATATACATATAAAGATTAGATAGATAGATAATAGATATAGATGATAGATAGATTTAAATATATTTATAAAAAATAAGAATGGTTAAAAGCAAATTAACTGAAGGATCAAAAGTTCAACTCATAAGTTGCAAACGGCAACAGAACATCCAAAGAAGTAAGAAGGAAATAATAAGTACAGAAATTAATGAACTAGTGCCTGCATATATACCCATACACCTACAAATGAAGAATAGAGAAGATTAACTAAATTCCAGTGTTTCTTTAAAAATATTTATAGTATAGACAGACTTCTAGAGAGAATGGTCAAGAAAAAAAATGCAAATAAACCAAATACAAAATGAAAAAAGGAGGAATTACTACAAACAATATAGATTATAAAGGAAAGAATAAAATCACTAATAAATTGAACTTAGTGAAATGTAAACTTTTTTTGAAAATATAAAATGTCAAAATTAGTAGAAGAATTAAATAGAAAATTAGCATAGACCAATAAGTATTACAGAATTGTAGTCAATCACTTTCCTTTCAAAACCCCCAGCTCAGAGGAATATAGAGCTGATTTCTATCATACTTTATTCAAATTGTTTCAGAAAAGTTTAAAAAAGTACATATATATGTTAATTATGAAATATATTCTTTTAATCTTTTGTAATTTTTAAATTGAATTTTCATTTTGAAATTATTTAAGATATAAAAACTTGAAAAAATAGTACAGAGAGTTACTATATACCCTTCATCTAGCTTCCCTTAATCTTACAATCTTCCATAATCATAGTGCAAGTATCAAAACCCAAGAAACTAGTATCTACAATACTATTAGATAATCTGCAGACTTAATTCAGATTATTCCAGGTTTTCCAATAATAAATATCCCATTGCTTGATGTTTTCTCTTGATTAGGGTGAGGTTATGTGTTTTTGTCCAGAATATCCCTCAATATATCAAAGAAATTGAATTTGCTATTTAAACCTTCTCAATAAATAAAACTCCAGGTGCAGATGGTGTCACTGTTGAATTCTATCAAGTAGTTAGAAAGAAAGAAATAATACTAATCATGTACAAACTCTTAAGGAAATAGAAGAAAATGGAAAACATCCTGAATTGTTTTATATGATAAGCATAGATAGGCTTCATCCCAAAGACATTACAAGGAAAAAGTTATGAACCTATATTCATAAGAACATCAATTCAAAGAGTAATCCAACTATTAGTAGAATAAAGGAGAAAAACCACATGATCATCTCAATAGATGCAGAAAAAGTATTGAGCAAAATTCAACATGCATTTATGATAAAAAAAAAAAAACTCTCAGCAAACTAAAAACAAATGGGAACTTCCTCAATCAGATAGCATGAAAAACAAATGATTAACATCATGCATGAAAAACAAATGATTAACATCATGCTTAGTGGTGGAACACTGAACATTTCCCTCCATAAAATCAGAAGGAAGTAATCTGCTCTACCATTTATATTCAACATTGCAATAAAGCAAGTGCAATAAAGCATGAAAGAAATAAAAGGCACAAAGTTTGAAAAGAAGCAAGCAAAACTATCTGTCTGAGCAGATGACAATGCTATTTTCATAAACATCACTAAGGAATCAGCAAAAACTGTAAGAACTAGCAAGTGAGTTTAGCAAGGTTTCAGGATACAAGGTTAATACTGTATACAAAAATTAATTGTATTTCTATATACTGGCAACAATCTACTGAAAAATCAATTTACACTTCCATTAAAATACCATTAAAACATAAAATACTCAGAAATAAACAGATTAAAAGACATGTAAAATCTCTATACTACAATGATAAAAAGATTGTTGACAGAAATTAAAGAAGACCTAAATAAATGGAATGATACCATGTTCAGGAATTGGAACACTCAATATTGGTAAGACGTTAATTCTCCCAAAATAACTTGTTTGATTCAATACCATCCCAGTCATAATTCCAACAGACTTTTGGTAAACATTCATAAGCTGATTCTAATATTTATATGTAAAGAAAAATAAATTAAAATAGATGAAACAATCTTGAAAAAAAAAGCAAAGCCTAGGATCTATATTACCTGACTATACGTTTTAACAAAATTACAGTAATCAAGAGAGTCTGATATGGGCATAAAACAGAAATAGACTGCAAACTGCAAGGTATAATATTTTTGTCTGGGTAAGTGGAAATTTTAATTTGTGCATGAAATACTTACTGAATATGGTACAATGAGTTATATTCTCCAGAACAAATCTTAATCCATTTCTGTGGGTGTGACCTTTAGAAGATGTTGTTTTTAGTGAAGGTGTAGCCAACTGAATCAGGATGGGTCTTAACCCTATTACTGGAAGCCTTATAAAAAGAAAGCCATGGGGAGAAGCCAGAAACTAGAAGTCAATGGAACCCAGAAGAGAAAGAGAGGACATCATCATGTAGCAGGAAAGCCAAGTAACCCAAGGATTGCTGACGAGTCAGAATGCTACTGACCTTGGGAGGAGCAAGCATTCCAGCCTCTGAAACCATGAGCCAATACATTCCTATTGTTTAAACCAAAACCAGTTTATGGTATTTGTCATAGCAGCCAGGAAACTTAGACGCTGAATTTGAATAATAGGTATAAAATTGAACTTTAGTCATATGCTTTAGTTAGCCGTTTATTTAAACCTAAAGAATGAATTAAGGGAAGCGGATGTGGCTCACGTGGTTGGGCATCCATCTACCATATGGGAGGACCTGGGTTTGATCCCTGGGACCTCCTGGTAAAAGAAAGAAAGAAAAAAAGGTGAGCAAGTGAGCCGGGCCTGCGCGGCGAGCCACGCAGCAAGATGATGACACAACAAAAGAGAGACGCAGGGGACAGTCAAGGGGAGACGTGCCAGAAACCAGGAACTGAGGTGGTGCAAGTGACAGGCTGCCTCTCTCCCACATTGGAGGTCCCTAGGATTGAATCCTGGTGAAGCCTGGAGGAGAAAAATGAGAAGAGAAGGCAAGAAACAGGCACAGAAGATCACCCAGAGAATGGACACAAACAGCAAGTGGGGGCGGGGGTGGACTCATAGAACTGTACACCAAAAAGAAAAAAATAAAGTCAATTAAAAAAAAGAATGAATCAAGAAGATAATAATTATTACTGATTATTACATGAATATTGCTGAAAATAATTCTGTTATGTAGAGGAGAAGAATGTTAAAAATTATCTACTCCAGGTGTCAAATACTCTATATATACTACTGACTGGTGGGAATGTAAAATGGCATAGTCACTTTTAAAAAAGGTTTGAAAGTTTCTTATAAAGTTAAACATACACCTACTCTTGGCCCAGAAATTCTTCTCCTAGGTATTTATACAAGAGAAATGAAAACATGTGTCCACAGAAAGACTTATACAAGAATGCATACAGCAGTTTTATTCACTATATCCAAAGGCTGGAAGTAACCCAAATGTTCAATAACAGGAGATTGGATAAGCAAATTATGGTATACTCCATAAATGAAATACTTTTCATCAATAAAGGAACAAACCACTGGTTTGTGTGTAATATGGATAAACCTCACAGATATTATTATGCTGGGTGAAGAAAGACAGATGCAAAAGAGAACATACTGTACCATTCCATTTATATGCAGTTCTAGAATAGGCAAGGAAAAAACTAAAGTAAAAAATATCAAACCAGTGACTTTCTCTGGCAGACACATAAGAACGTGGGAAGGGAGATTAACTGGGAAAGGATAGGAGGATACACTATATGGAAATTAAAATGTTTTATATGATATAATAAGGATGAGGATTGCATGGTTGTGTACAATTGTCAAAATTGTATAGCTAAGGATTATGCATTGCAATGCAAATGCTATCCCCAAACACAAAGAACTCTAAGTCTCATGCATATACTGGGGGCATGTATACCTGGTGGTGGCCTGAGGGACTTTCCATTCCAGAACTTTGCCCTGCATGCAGAAGGCAGCCAACTGAGTTCCCCCACAGAATGCTCTGGAAGAGTAGTCAAGCTGTGTTGCCTGGGGCAAGGGCTGGCTGGCTGTAGGACATACAATGAAGTACCTTGACCATGAGGAAATTGTTTTCAAGGAAAGAGGGGACCTTCTTAACTGTGTAACCAGGGATATTCTTAGGGCCACATGCTCATGCCCAATACAAGATGCATGTGCAAAAAGGACTAAGGAAGCACCTAAGCCATGGCCTGGAACTGTTCTCTATATTCACTGTATGGATAAGCCCTGACGGAGAGCTCTTGCATAAGTCAATCTGCAAAAACTAGAAAAGATACTTTCTCTTTCTCTTTCTCCTTCTCCTTCTTCTCCTCCTCCTCCTCCTCCTCCTCCTGCTTCTCTTCTTCCTCCTCCTCCATCTTCTTTTTCTTTGTTACTCCTGGCATTCAAGGAAAGCTCTGTCTTAACAAAAGCTGGATACAACCTTAAGAAACCTCAGAGTCTAAATTTCTGTGAAAACACATTAAAATATCAAAATGCCCAGCTACCCAACAAAAGATTACAAAAAAATACAAAGAGATAGGAGGTGATGGCCCAGGCAAAGAAGAAGATTGAAGCATTCAAAGCCACCAATGTGGAGGACTAGACCTGGGACAAACCAGACAAAGACTTAAAAAAAAAAAAATCATAAATATGTTCAAAGAACTAAAGAAAAACATGGACAAAGAACTAAAGGACATCAGGAAACTGATAAGAGGAACACACACACACACACACACACACACAATTCCCTAAAGGGGTTCAGCAGCAGATAGAGCTGGTAGAAGAAAGAATCAGTGAATTTGAAGATAAGATAATTGAAATCATTAAGTCTGAGGAACAGCTAGAAGAATGAAGAAAAGTGATCAGAGCCCGAAGAACCTGTGTGACACCATGAGGCATACCAATATACACATTATGGGAATCCCAGAAGGAGAAGAGAGAATGGGGCAGAGAGAATATTCAAAAAAAGAATGGCTGAAAAATTCCCAAGTTTAATGAAAGACATGAATATACACATCCAAGATGCTTAACTACAAACAAGATAAAACCAAATGGACCACATTGCAGCATATTATAATCCAGCTGTCAAATATCAAGCATAAAAAGAAAATTATGAAAGTTGCAAGAGAGCAGCAATGTGTCACATACAGGGGAACCTCAATAAGATTAAATGCTAATTTCTCATCAGAAACCACAGAGGCAAGAAAGCAGTGGGATGACATATTTCAAGTGCTGAAAGCAAAAACAAATGGCCAACCAAGAATTCTATATCTGGCAAAACTGTCTTTCATAAGTGAGGAAGAGAATAAGTCATTCCATATAAGCAAAAGCCGAGGGAGTTATCACCACTAGACTGGCCCTATAGGACATGCTAAAGAGAGTTCTGCAGGTTGAAAGGCAAGGACAATAGATAATAGATAGAAGCCACATGAATAAAAAAGATCTCTGGTGAGAGTAATGGCTTGGGTAAATATAAATGCTAGTACTATTGTAATTTTGGATAGTGACTTTGTTTTTTTTTAGGAGGTACCGGGGATTGAACATGGGACTTTGTATTTGTGAAGCAGGCTCTCAACCACTGAGCTACACCTGCTCCCCTGTGACTCTACTTTTGATTTCCTGCAGGATCTAAAATGCAAATGCACAAAATGTAAAGATAAATCAGTGTTTTTAGATTCATAATGTATAAACATGTAATTTGTGAAAAGAACTACATAAAGTAGGGGGATGGAACATAGTTTGTGTGTGCTATTGAAATTAAGATGACATCAAAGCAAATGAGATTATTATAGATTTAGAATGTTAAATTTAAGCCCCATGGCAACTTCAAAGAAAACATCAGAGAATATGCAAGCTCATAGAGACAAAAGTTAGGGTTCAAGTTGTCAGGGGTGAGGGGCAGGGTGTATGGGGAGTGAATGCATAATGGGTATAGGGCTTTTGCTTGGGAAGATGGGAAAATTTTAGCAATAGAAAGTTGTGAAGGCACCACAATATTGTGAGTGTGATTAATACAATTGAATGGTATGTGTGGGAGTGGTTGAGATGGGAAAGTTTATGTTGTATATATGTTACCACAATTAAAAAAAAAAAAAGAGCAACGAAAGAGACCATGACAATTAAATGCAATTCATGACCTGAATGGGATCTAATAAGGGAGGAAAATAGGTTCAAAGGGACATTATTGGAACATATGAAAAAATTAGAATATAGACTGTAAGCTTTATATCAATGTTAAATTTCTTGAACTTGAGAACTATGTTTAAGGTGGTTGGTTACATGTCCTTGTCTTTAGGAAATGTACACGGCAGTATTAAGTGTTCAAGGACCTTGATGTATACAAACTACACTCAAATGTTCAGAAAATGCATTGATTAATAGGCAGGTAGGTAGGTAGATAGATGATAGATACATAGTTAGATGGATATAGATAGATAGATATAGGAAGAAAGAGAGATAAAGAAAGAAAGGAAGGAAGGAAGGAAGGAAGGAAGGAAGGAAGGAAAGAAAGAAAGAAAGAGAGGGAGAAAAAGAAAGAAAGGAAAGAAGGGAGGGAGGGAGGGAAGGAAGGAAGGAAGGAAGGGAGGGAGGGAGAGAGGGAGGGTAGAGAAAAAAAGAAATGGCAAATGTGGCAAAATGTTAATTGGTGAATCTTGGTATCTGGGGAGTGGTCTATGTTGGAATTTTCTGTGTGTGTGTGTTTTGTATTTTTTTAAATGGGATTTGTTTATTGAGGCTTGTATCTCCTAGAGGAAAAGTTATCTAATGTTATCCATTACTCCACACAGGCTCAGAGAAAGTGACACGTTCTAAATACTGGTCTAAATAATACAGGTAAAGTTTGAATCAGAAGGTCTTTTGGAGTAAATAGAATTCAGAAGACACCTGCTCTCTGATACTGGAAAGAGCCTTGACAATGGACACGTGCAGACTGAGTGCTGGGCAGCAGGCATGAGCACCATTTTCATGCTTAAACTCAAACTCCAGGTGGTGGCCAGTTCTGCAGCAGTTCCCTCATTCCACAAAAACATGACATCAAATTTATTTTTTAAGTCTTTTTTTCCCTGTTATGCTTTTTTCTACCCATTCAACAGGAAAAAAACGAGAAACTGTCAAATTTACACATTGGCACATCATCCATCACACTGTCCACAGGTCCTTACATATAAAGGTCAGCATTACTGGTATAAAAACTTAAGATGGCATTAGGATTTGCAAGTGAAGAAAAAAAGGGAAATTAAAAATGATCTGCAAAAAACAAACACCTGAACACAGAACCAGATTTAAAACATGTCCCAAAGCCTCTGCATGTGAATCACATCGTTATTCAGCTGTATCAAAGCCCAGAGCAACCAGGGACAGTAGATGCCTGCCCTGCCCTGACCATGTAAAGGGAAGGGGGAAGAGATGTACCAAGAAACAACATTTTCACCAAAGTTTAAAACTTAAAATTTATTTTTCTGTCTAGAAGAAAAATCAAGTGGGCCGATTAGCATTTTAGACAGAAACAAATAAAAATGGCAAACCAGCTGAACAAAATGATCGTTAACTTTCCATATCAGTGTTTTGAAGAGAAGCATTTTAACAGAAAACCCTCAGTGACCACACAGTTCATGGTTTCTTATGCTTGCTATAAAGCGATAAGGGGACAAGAACTAAAATGTTATATAGAGATATCAAATGACTGAACATAAGAATAAGAACATAATTTCTGCCAAAATTAAAAATAATCTTTGGAATATATCAGGTTTTTTGTTTTTAAGGATATTTATATTTTGTATTAGGTCAGTCTGAATTAATAAGCTGACAAAAAATACACCTTTATTAGTGAGTTCTACAGCTTTATAACACATAGAAAAATGCAAATGAATGCATATCCATGTGGGCAAAATTAAACTACAAAGAACTTACAGATGCAACACCTCAACCCCCTGCACAGAAGACACGTGGCGCTGATGCTGAAAGACAGCACCAAGCGCATATTTTTAACTTTGTTTTTCAAAGTCTAATGTTAGAACATGCAAGAAACTGGCTTATTCTTACCCTTTGCTTCCATTCTGCGGTTCCTCGCGCACCATCTCCCCCTCCTGGTCCTTGTAATGAGAGAAGTCGTCGAAGATGGAGGTCGTGCGCTTGCAGGAGGCGATGAGCTTCAGCACTTGCTTTGCCTTTTCTAGAGGCACCTCCTGGGTGTCGCGGGAGTTTGTAGCTGGCTTGTCATTGTTCCGCAGTCGGATGTACGGAAGCTGGTTGTTGGGCATGTCCTTGACAAAATTCCACTGGACTTCGAACTTCCCTTTCCACTTGTCCGGAGACCAGACCCCCTAGCTGGTGCCGTAGTCCACCCGCGACTTCATCTCCACCGCGCAGCAGACATGCCGCCCGCGCTGGCACTGAAGAGCAGGTAGATGCGCCCTTTGAGGTTCAGGGAGCGGAGTGCACTGTCCAAGCGCTGGTTACCGGTTTCCGTTAGCCACAGGCCCCTCATTATCCCAGGTGCGGGTGACCATGTAATGCTTAGTTGGGGCAAAGCACCTCCAATTACACGTCCACTTTTTGCTTCCATTTTCCGCTGTGGCTTTGCAGCTTTGCTGCTTTGCTGACAATGGTAGCCCAAGAGGTTGGTTTTGAAACTGCCATATTTACGTCTGTTCCACCATACTGGTTAAGACCGCCAGCACTGCCACCCTGTTATCAAAGGACCCCATGTCTTGACCGCAGATGTTGTGACGTCCCAATTTTCAGGCCCACCAGGGCCCTTGTTGAGAGAGTCACTCTGGAAACCTGTCTGTCCCTTAACAATTGTGCCGCCCATGTAAGCTGATCTGAGTCTGTTGCCCTTGAGATCCATTCGTTCCCCATGCTGAGAAGGAAGGCTTTTTGGGGAAAAACATAAACCTATGCTGGGAGATGGACCCCAGACCCGGGGCTGCCCTAAAAAGGCATTGTACAAAAAATGATGGTCTCCATTGCTGAGCTGTCTACAGGTGCGAGGTATGGAATGGGGGTCACCTCTGGGAGACCACGGTACTTCATTGAGGAAACAGGGAAACCCGCGGGTGGCGGGCAATAACTGGACAGGTAGGGGTCGGTTATTGCGGGATTAGCTGTTTCTTTGACTTGACTGCCCGGAAAGGTGGGGCTCAAAGTCATTGTCCTTAACTGTATCCTTCCGATGCAGTGAACCATTTTGTACTTTATTATCTTATCCTTTGGTTCTCTGGGTGTTCACGCTGGTGGCCCACATGCTTTGGGAACAGCCCGGCTTGGCCGCCCACGGGCTCAGACCTCCCACTGGCCGGGCCCCAGGCTACGGGCCTGTCACTCGTGCTCGCGCAGCCTGGGGGCCACGGGTCCTGCCCGGCCTGCGGCGCGCTAGGCGAGGCGCGGAGGCCGGGCCGGGTCGCGCACGTGGACACATGGACCAGGCGCTGACTCAATGGTGGCGGCAGTGGGAACGAAGCTGCCAAGGGGTTTGTGCTATTTTTGTAGCTGTCTTGTAAGTTTGAAAGCATTTCAAAATAAAAAGTTAAAAAACCAAAATCCAGGATGAAGGTTGGGAGCACAAAGAGACGTCTGGATTAAAAAAATATGTATATACAAAGAACTCTAAAATAATAAAAATAATAAAGTGGGGAGTAGAGAGAGGAGATGATATTAGAATGGTAGAATGTTGACAATTTTTGAAGCTGGGTGACTGGTACATGGGTATTCATTATGATATTCCGTTTTCTTTAGATATGTTTGAAATTTTCCATTCTAAAAAGGGAAAAAAAATACATGCACATAAAACAGCAATGCATGAATACAAGCTTTAAAATAGCAGGTATAAATAGAAGTATAGTTATCAAACATTAAAATTGTTGCTTATGGAAGGAGCAGGGGAACAGGTGTGGGGAATGGAAATAATTCAGAACTAAGAAAAAAATAAAAAAGGAGCTTTGCCCAGAACAATGAAAGTAGTGTGTTGTGAATTGTGGAGGAAGGTTATCCCAGTCCCTTAAACCCAATGTCTCTCCAAAATATAAAGTGATGGGGTATTTATCTTATAAAAGATTAAACATAGAGCATAGCACTGTGAATATTAAAGCAGTATGATATTGATGCAAAATTAGAACTGTAGATTGGTGTTCTGCAAGAGAGGGGGAGGGAGAGAAACAGACCCTAGAATATGCAGGGATTTAGTGTTTGATAGAGATGGCATCTCAGAAAAATCAGGAGAGGAAAGTGGTCCCTGGAATTAGTGAATCACTGTTGGACAGAAGGTGATCAAATTTTGAAACTCAGCTCACATCACATACAAAGAATTGTATTAGTATTTTTGAAATAATCTGGATTGTTAAATTTAAATGCAATAGAAAAATAATAGCAAAATAGTTGAGATTTACCTGAAAAAATGATCAAAATATCTTCATGTCAAAACAGCGTAAAGAAAACCAATAGGAATGTAATAAACTGGAAGGAATTTGTTTAGAGCAGTTATAGAATTTGATAATCAAAACACCAATATCCCAAAAATAAATAGGCAGAGGAGATAAACAGAAAATGCACAAAAGTGGGAAAACAAATGGCAACCTCAATAGTTATAAAATAAATGGAACTTAAAAAAATAAAGTATTAACAATTTTTTCACTTATTAAACTGATATTTTAGAAATAAGAATGCTTAAAATAGAGCATTGAGAGGCTCCTATTCACAACTAATGTGACCAAAGATAAACAGCACAATTTTTCAAAAAAATTTAGCATTAAGTAAAAAAAGAAATAAGTAAAATAATACCTTATGTTCATTTCTTTTTTCCATTATTCAACTTCTAACAACTCTAAGGAAATAATCTAAATTGCAGCAAAAGCTCTATGTACAACAGATTTATTGCAATTATTTATAAAATGAATGTCAACAAAATGGGGAAATAAATTATGTTCATCCATATGGTAAGATAAATTATGTAGCAGTTATTAAACTTTTATTGGTAAATAATTTTTAAAATGTAAAGTTTTTTGACTCAAGTGATACACGCACATATTTTAAAAATCCAACCGTGCTAAAAGTCTCATAGCAAAAACCAGTGGCCTCCTGCCTCCATCCTTCCTCACTCTCAGTCTTACTCCCCACTCCGGGAGGTAGAGATTTTCAAGTCTCTTGACTCTTGTGGTAAACATCCATGTTTCTCAGTACTAGGCCTGGCACTGCTATCCCTTGATATACTAATTTTAGACTTCGTTCTTGACTTCCTGTTACTGTAGACAAAGATTTAGCTCTCAAATCTCTTTTCCTATTCCATTCCCTTTCTTAATTCTCTTAACAATCCATCGCATTTAATAAAAAGTCAATGCTTACATTATTAGTAGTAAGTAAATGTTTATTGGTAAGCCAAGAAATGAACTATGATTACATTTCCTTATTTATGAAACTTTTTTCCTGAGTTAATTATTGCATTGCCTTTCTTTTGCGCAGTTTTCTATGTACCTTTTGATATTTTAAAAAATAAAATTCCAACTGATATATCAAACATCCATTTTATTTTCCAGACACCTGAAATATTAGATATTAGTTCATTTTTCCCCCTGGGCAATCTCCTTTCCTAAATGCCCTGTCCTCCTCCTCCTGGAACTCCCCTTTCCCTTACTCTTGTGTTGCTTCTCTAGTTTCCCTGGATACTATGATTCCCTTTTCTCCATTTACTCCCTCATTTTGGTGGAGAGCAACCTCCAGTAATTTACTGGGAGGTAAATATATTGATATCCTGCACATCTTAAAATATCTATTTCATTCTCATTCTTGTAGAATTTTGTGTAGGGAAACGTTGTCTTTAGAATTTTGAAGTCCTTCCTCCAGTTTATTCTAGCACTGGCTCTTGATATTGTGATGTCAATATGATTCCTGATCTTTTTTTTTTCCCTATCCATGGAAACTTTTAAGATTAAAAAAAAAAAATCTCTAGTGTCCTCAAATTTCTTATTGATGTTCTTTGTTGTAGGCACTTTCACTTTCTTTGCTTTGGGATCTTGGTGATCACCTTTAGTCTGAAGATTCATGTCCACCTGGTTTTGGAAATTTTAAAATTATTTCTTTGGTATTTTCTCTCCCTGTTTTCCTATTCTGTCAGGAAGCACGGTTAATTAAACATTGGTCCTCTTAGATTGATGCTCTAATTTTCTTGTCTTTTCTCTCTCTTCCATTTATTTTCCTTTTTGTTCTTCTTTCTGGGAGATTCTTGTGACTTCATCATCTGATCTTTCTATTGAATTTTACGTTTCAGTGTTCATATTTTAATTTCCAAGAGCTCCTACTCTTTGGTAGTTCATTTTCCCTTTTTTCCTGTTTGTATCTTCTTTTTTCTTTTTGAGAATATTAATTATAGTGTTTCTGTGAATGCAACTTATCTTCTGTTCCTTTGACCATTTCCTCTGAGTCCTTTTCTTCTGTCTGTTTTGAGTTAGGCTTCTTTCATATTAGGTACAATGAAGATTTATTGGTCTCTCACATCAGAGTTCTATGCATGTTGGTAAGGGACCCAGCCCCCTGGTAGTTTTTACCATTTTCTTGGACCTATGTGCTATCCCCTGGAACCACACCATCCTGCAAGGAAATAAGGCCAGAGAGAATGTAGGGAAAACACATTTGCTTTTAAACTCCTAGGCCTGGAGGTGACAAACCCTTTCTGCTCATCTTCCACTGGGGAGACCTAGTCATATGACCCCACCTAGATGCAAGGGGCTAGGCCATGTAATCTGGTGGTGTGTTGAGGAAGAGAAGAGGATAGTAGCCCTCACCACAGGGTTTTGTTGTTTGATAAACTTTGGTTCTCTGTTCATATTTTAAGAGTGGGGCATTGAAAAACTTATTGGAAGTCCTGTGTGTGTTTAGGCAGGGCATGCCATTCTTTAATTGAAGGTGATGTGGTAGCCAGCTGGCTTTTTTTGTTGGGGACTCTAAGCTATCAGTTCCAGAAGCTCTTTTCTTCAAGAACATGTATTTTTACAGGGAAGAATCCTCCATTCTTCTATCTGTGGGTACATGCCTAGTCATTAGCACTTTTGAAGCAGAGGGGAAACAGAGAAAAGGGGTTCTTACAATTCATAAGCAGGATTTCACCTAATTCTCCACCACCCCTGGTGTGTCTGGTCTCTCTGAGCCCATAGCTGTTCTGGTTCAATTTATTCAGAGACTAAACCTCAGGGTTCCTGTGGGAATGGAGAGGAAGGGCTAAGAATTCAACAGTTCCATATTGACTTTAGTCAATCCTCCTGTTTTCAGCTCTGGATCTTACTCTACTCTTCAGCAATACATGTTGCCACCAAGCCTGGGTCTCCCTAAGTTCTGTAGGGTAAAGCAGTCCTTCTGGGGACATCAACTACAGACCTTCAGGAGCAGCCTCCCTTGCTCTGAGAATTCACAGCCTTGTTTCTTTATCTTCTATCTTCTAAAAATTTGTTACAATTTCTTATTTTCCCTAGTTTATCTCTCATTCTCTCTGTCCCTATAATTGTATACTTTTTCAATTCATTTAGTCTCATTTTAAATGAGTTTTAGAAGGAAGAGGATATATATCATGTGTCCAATATACCATATTTAACAAGAAGTCTGTAAATAATGCTAATAACATGCTTTTATAGTGCTTAGTATAAAAAGGATATACAGACTTTATAAAGAGCATTGTTTCAAGCAGGTTAAAATGCACAGAAAATAGGGAAGGCGAATATCAAAATGATTTTATCACTTATATCTGAATGATGGAATTAGTGGTGATTTTTAGTTTTTCCTTAGTCCTTTTATTTCCAGGTGTCCTTGTTGAATGGCTTTTGTAATCAGGATAAAGCAAATATTTAAAAAATACTTTGTAATAAAAGTAAGATCACAAAGTAGAGACACTACTAGGAACAATTAAGAAATCACCTCAGTTGGAACTGTTTTTCTTTAGGCATCGTGTGCTCAATTGAAATTAGATGCTGCTGATTCTATTGCAAATGAATGGTAAGTAGACATATTGATGATATTTATAATGGTAGTAGCTAACACTTATTATGAGCTTGCTATATGCCAAAACACTCTATTCATCATCTCATTTAATCATTATAGCAACCACAGAGGTAGGTGCTATTTTCTTCCTCATTTGTAGATGAGTAAACTAAGGCACAGATATAGCACACTCATGGTCCCCTGCTGGTAAATGACAGAGCCAGAGATAAGACCCGGCAATTCTAATTCTAGAGAGGTGCCCTTAACCATTACATTACTCTCCCACACACATATAATTGCATGTATAGATAGCCTCAGCTAACTATTCATATTTGTGTTCTTATGGTCAAGAATATGCATTCACATGTGTTCTTATGGTCAAGAATATGCAATGACTCTTAAGCAATTTGTAAAGAGGGGGCAAAAATGGAGGTCAATAGGATATCTCTTTGAGAACTGTGAAAATAAACACCAGAGGTGAACTATGCAACTACTTGAGTCTGAATTCTCATCTTCCTTTCTTTCTCTCACCCTGCTCCATACCAATGAATAGTCTCCCACACATGGACTAAGGGATCCTTAAGCTTCTGAGTGCTTTCCGGAAACAAGCAACACTCACACCTGTTTAAGCTTAGGTTTTCTGACAAATTTAGAGACACAACACGGTCCTAGGTCTGTGTTTTGCGTAGAGTGTGTGGAGGCAGCTTCTTCCCAGCCAGGATGCCTTCGAGGTTCATGTCGGCTGCCTAGGAACTGCTGTAATGTTCCCATTCAAGACAAGTCCACTAGTTTAGCCTCTCAGGCATTTTCAGGAATGTAGGAGTTTTTGATGCTGTTGCTCTTTGCATCCTATTGTTTCAGAGCTCCAGTTAGATACTGCCACGCACATGCTCTACTACGCCCCAAGGCCTTAGGAAAGATGTAATCTGGACGATGTGAATGTTCTCTAAAAAGTGCTTGCAAGATCTTAAGACTATCTTATATGCAGGCTTTAATTCCTGGTGTGCAGATGATATTCCAAGTGGATTCCTTCCTGATAGTCACCCTGGGCCCACATGCTTGTTTCTAGATGGCAGAGGATTTGTCATTATGTGCAGTTTTCATCGATGTAGTTCTCCTTTGCTTCTTTTATTTTAGGAGGTACTGGGGATTGAACCCGGGACCTCGTGCATGGGAAGCAGGTGCTCAACCACTTGAGCTAATCTGCTCCCCTCCTTTGCTTCTTGAAGTAGAGTACTCCCCCAGGCTTATTTTCTTATTTTCTTTCTTTCTCTTTCTCTTTCTCTCTTTCTCTTCTTCCTCCCTCCCCCCTCCCTCCTTCCCTCTTTCTCTTTCTCTCTCTCTTTCGAGAGCTTTATTGAAATGTAATTCACATACCATACAGTTCATCCATTTAAAGTATACAATTCAATGGTTTTTAGTATATTCACAGAATTGTGCAAACATCACCATAATAAATTTTAGAATATTTGCATCACTCTAAAAAGAAACTCCAGAGCAAAACTAGTGCCTAGATCTTGGTTTCTAATGCCATTTACCAATAAAATGAACCAGGACTCCTTGGAGAAATGGCTGATTCTCCGTGGATTCCAATGATTGAGGGCAGGAAACATAAAAGATGAGCCAAAAGCATCTTGTAGTGTCAGAAAGTAAAGAAATGCTCAATTCTACTTCCCCCCAAACACCTGCATTAATGGGGTATGTGAAGGAGACCCAGATGACAACAGAAAGATCTCCCAATGGCCAAATCTGGAACAACGAGAGCAACAAAATTAAATAATGTGGTATTGGATTATAACCCAAAGTATAAAATAAACACCTGTGAGTCCACACTGATATAAATAAATGAGGCAGAAGAGACAAATCTCCCTTCAAAAGAGCTCCAAATAATTTATGTAGACAGTCTGCCCTCAAGGAGGGTGAGCATAACTCCTCACTCTGTAAGTGTGGGCTGTGCCTTGTGACTTCCTTCCAAAGTGCACAGTATGGAAAGAGGGGAAAAGATAACTTCACGGTTGAAAAACCTGACACCACCTCAGCCAGGTGATCAAGGTCAACATCAACAATGATTAATCATGTTGAAGTGATGTGATGAGAATGGTATTTTACTTCTGTGGTCTTTCCTCCCCCAAATCCATAACCACAGTCTAATCACCAGACAAATTCCAATAGAGGAGTAGCCTACAAAATACTTGATCAACACTCTTCAAAATTGTCAAGGCCATCAAAAACAAGAAAATTCTGAGAAACTGCCACAGAAGAGGAGCTTAAGGAGACATGATGACTAAATATACTGTACTATCCTTGATGGATCCTAGAACAGAAAAAGTTGCTAAATAAAATTAAGGAAATCTGAAAAAAAAAAACAAAAACCCACAATGGACTTTTATTAATAATGTATCAACATTGATTCATTAATTGAAACAAATATATCATATTATTGTAAGATGATAAAAATAGGGAAAATAGGTGCAGGGTATATGGGAACTTGCTGTACTATCAATTTTCCTGTAAACATAAAACTGTTATAAAAAATAAAGTCTCATATGAAAAACAGAAACCCATTAGTAGTCATTACCTATTGCACTCTGCCCACAGTCCCTGACAACCACAATTCTACTTTCTGTTTCTATAGATTTGCCTATTCTGGACATTTCATGTACATAGAATCATACAATATGTTATTTTTTGTCACAGACTTCTCTCACTTAGCATAAAGTCTTCTAAGTTCAACCACGTTTTAGCATGTATCAGTAATTCCTTTCTTTTTATGGCTAATATTCCACTGGATGGATATACCACATTTTGTTTATTCATTTCTCAGTTAATGGATATTTGGGTGGTTTATACCTTTTGGCTATTAAGAATAATGTTGCTATGAACATTTGTGCACAACTTTTTCATGAGCATATGTTTGCATTTCTCTTGGTTATATACATAGGAGTAATATTGCTGATTATGTAGTAACTCTGTGTTTACTTTTTTTGAAGAATTGCCAGGCTGTTTTCCAAAGTGGCCACACCATTCTACATTCACACCAAAAGTGTATTAGGATTCCAATTTCTCCACATTCTTGCCAACACTTACTTTGTCTTACTTACTTTTTCTTTGTCACTTACTTTTTTATACTAGCCATCTTGGTGGGTGTGAAGTGGTATCTTAGTTTGCATTGTTCTAATTACTAATGATGTGGACATCTTTTCATGTGCTAATTGGCTATTTGTGTATCTTCTTGGGACAAATGTCTATTCAGATCCTTTGTCCATTTTTTTAATTGGACTGTATATCTTCTTATTAATAAGTTGTAATAGTTCTTTATATATTCCAGATACAAGTCCTTTGTCAGATATATGATTTACAAATACTTTCTCACATTCTGTGCATTGGCTTTCCAGTTCTTGATTGTGCCCTTAGAAGCAGAAAAGTTTCTAATTTTGATGAATTCAAATTTAACTATTTTTTTTCCTTTGTTGCTTGTGATTTTGATATCATATCTAAGAAACCATTGTCTAATCTAAGGTCTCAAAGATTTATATCCATGTTTAATTCTGGGTATTATAGTTTTAGCACTGACATTTAGATCTTGATGATTTTGAGTTAATTTTTTTATATAATGTGAAGTAAGGGTCCAACTTCATTCTTTTGCCCATGGATATCCAGTTGTATCCACACCATTTGTTGTAAAAACTATTCTTTCCCTATTGAATTTTCTTGGCACTCTTGTTGAAAACCAATTAATTGTATGTGTGAGGGTTTACTTCTGGACTTTCAATTCTATACCATTGATCAATCTGTCTATCCTTATGCCAGTACCACACTGCCTTGATTACTATAACTTTGTAGTTAGCCTCTGTCCTATGAGTGGGGGCTGAGTGGAGGAAGGGAGCCTCTGGCCTTTCAGCCACACTCACCAGGAATTTAGCTTTTGCTACTTAGAGCTGAAGGGAATGAGAAATACTGGTGGCTTTCCTGGCTGGTGAGTACTGTATCCCTAGACTGGGACCCCAGGGGAGTGGGAGCCCCTTCTTCTTGGCTATACTTGCCAGAGTGGAGCTTCAGGCTCCAGGAGAAGGAAGGAAGGGGGTGAGGGAGAAAGTGGTTTGTGACTCAAGTGCCACAGGCTCTTGCTGTTCATACCAAGATTTAATAGATTTTCTTGAATAAATGTTTCTTACTTTTCTGTATATCCCTTGAGCAATTTTCAGACTTTAAATGGTTGCTTTTTAAAATAATTTGTACCAGTTATGGCTGATTTGTTGGGGAATGGGTCCATGGAGCTCCTTGTGCTATCATTTTGAAAATTTTCTTCCCCTGGGCCTTAACCATTGCTTGTTTTCATGAATTCTTTAACGTTCAAGAGTCTGTACATTAAACTTCTTCCGAAGATTGGTATGCTTAGTCCTGGACTCCTCTGTCACATGGTGGCCTCTTCTGGCCTCCCCTTCTCTTCTGGGTTCTGCTGATGTTTAGTTCCTGGCTTCTCTTCATGGCTTTCTCTCTGTCTGTCTGAATTTCATTCTGCTTATAAAGGACTCCAGTGATGGGATTAAGACCCATCCTCAATGAATTGGGCCACACCTTAACTGAAGTAACAGTATCAAAAGATCCTACTTACAATGGATTCACAGGTTCATACCCACAGTGAAGCATTAAGTTCAAGAACATGCTTTTCTGAGGTAAATAGTGAGATACTTAGCTCCAAACCACCACCGAGGGCTTCTCAGCACATAGCTTCATTAAAGATTCAGGACAGGTGGCAAATATTGCAATGCTTCCCTTTAAAAACAAACAAACCACTTTAGACTACTTTGAATTTCCAGGAATGTAGCAGGCCTCTGATAATGTTTTTTTTTTTTTTTTCTCTTCCTCATCTTATTACTTTAGTGTTCTAATCAAAAAGTACCATAAGAATACCTTATTATTCTCCAAGACCCTAGAAAATTTGGATGATATGGGATGGCACATATAAAAAGTGTTTTATACACAAGACCATATACACAAAATCAAAGAGCACATCAAAATTGTAATTTCACAATATTATTGCTTAGACAAGGCTAAAGTTGTTATTTCATTTCTTTGAAGTAAATCAATTTAAAAGTGGTCCAAAAATTGTCAAAGTGGGATGAATTCAAATGACTGAACTTTGAAAAAAGGTGTTAAACATCATGTACAAATTTTACATGATACCAAATATGTTTAGACAAAAAAAAAAAATCTTGGTTGTTTGACTATGAGCACTTAAGAACGTACATTCACAATTCTATCTTCTAATTAGTTGCACCGGATGGCTCAAAAAAATAGGGACCTCAAACAGACAAAAGACAGGAGATAATGGTTCCTCTTCTTCCACCCACACATCCAGCTGATTTGTAGATTCAGGTGTGGGAAATTTTTTCCTTTTCATCCTTTTAAAAGCACTATCAGGATTAGCTTGAATGAGCAGACAGCCCCAGTTAACTTAAAAGAGGAGCATCTGCAGGCGCCTGCTGAATTATACAGTCAGCAGGACAGAGGTTAATTAGGAGAGAACCAGCAGAGCCACAGTTCAGATGGACGCAAAGCCTCTGGTCAATTGCTGATAACATCACCGTTTTCAACCTGCCGGGGAAAGCCTTTGAGCGCGTTCATGGGCTGGTCGCCCTCTAGACCCTTGGTGTATATAAACTCACAGCCTTGTTTTCTGTTGTCATCTCTTTTGTTTTAAAACGTTGGTCATAAAATAGTTTCAAGCTTCTAAGTATGTGAGATCAGGCTGCTACTTAAACAGCCCCATACGTCTCCGGTCAGCCTTACCCGTGGCTTTCCGACGGCATCGTCTGGAAACATTTGCAGTTCACACTACTGCCTCGGTGTCTCCTCTTCCTGGCCAATCTTGCCTCTCCTTCCTGCTCCTCCCTCTGAGAAGAGGATCACGTTTCAAGGAAATGGACACACTCAAACCGTCTCCCAGTTTAAAAGAAAGAAAAGATTTTTCTGAAAATCAAACCAAGCCTAAGCAAACATGACTTCCCTACTTCTCCCTCCACCCCTTGAGTTAATGCCAACTGTCCTTGTTCATCTCTGTCTTGCTTAACCAGTTCTGCCAGTGAACTTCTAAGTGACAGTGTTAACCGACATGGGTTTTAAGTTTTCTTGCCTCACATGGTCCTTGTTGGAAGATCTAAATACCTGGGCAAAACAAGGATACAGAATGGAGAAATCAAAGAAGCAATGGGTCTAGAAATTTCCTGGTATAAGGGGAGGACTGCCCTCAATTATTTGACACATATGTGTGGTAGTAATACACCTAGGCTAGGATACTGCCTGTGGGCCTCATAGAGTCTCCTGGCCTCACCTATGCCCCAGACTCTCAGGTTCTGAGCTGCCAGCTGCGGTGAAAGAGTCCATGCAGTACAGCAGGGCTGCACGGGTCCCCTTGTGCTCTTCAGTTCTTCCACTTCTGATTCCATATGATGTCACCTTAGGTGACAGGAAGGGGCCAGGTGACCCAACCAGGAAGGACAGGGGACTTAACGCCCCATAGAGTGAAGTTTTGATACAGGTGAAACAGACAAGAGGACCTCAGCAGAAAAACTTTCTCTTTATTCCCCTCTGTGAGGTAGCCTTCTGAGGTATGGTTTTCCAAACAGTTTGCCTGGATACATTCTGCACCTGTCAAGTAACTGGCCATGTACTTTGTGACTTGCCGAGATGCAGCGGCCCATGGGGTAACACATGCCCTTGCGTTTGCTTCCCATCCTTTCTTCCCTTCCTTTTCCCGCACTCTTCCTTCCCCATGATTGTACTTCCCAGTAAAGCATTAACACCTTAGCGCTTAAACCTTGCCCCCAATTTTTTTTGGGGGGACCCCTTCCAAGATACATCCGAAATCTTACAGGACATCCCAAGTATTCTGCCCCTTTATACTTAAAAATGTTTTGGTGTTTGCCAAATTATTTGATCCCTTCCTTTTTTTTTTCTTCAAGAAAATTCCAGATATGGGATATATAAGATTAAAGAAGGTTTCAGCTCTTTAATTCAGCTTTTAATTTTCTGTCTTCCCTTTACTGTCCTAACTTTCCAATTAATTTAAATCCTTAGTTTGGTGTTTCCTTTTTTTCCTGCCTCGCAAAATTGACGTAACCTTCCAAGTCCAGCTAAATGTCGTCTTCCCAGTGAAGCCTTTCTTG